>MU748380.1:18812-65641 GCA_026770625.1 Nicotiana glauca | reverse complement strand
AAGTCAACCTCCGGTCAAACTTCCTAAAAACCTTTAAATTTCTATCTTTAGCCAAATGGCTTTAAAATGACCTACGGACCTCCGAATTCACTTCCGACCGCGCTCCCAACTCCAGAATCACCATACGGAGATACTCCCAGTCTCGAAATCCCAAATGGACATCGATAACGCTAAAGTTCACTCCAAGCCAAACTTAAGAAATTCCTTCTAAAATGCTGACTTCCACAATAGGCGCCAAAACGCTCCCGGGTTATCCAAAACCCAATCCGGGCATACGCCCAAGTCCGAAATTATCATACGAACCTACTGGAACCTTCATATCCTGATTCCGAGGTTGTTTACTCAAAATTCCAATCCTAGTTCATTCTTTCAACTTTAAGCTTCTCAAATGAGAATTTTTATTTAAATTTAAATCCGATCTTCCTGAATTTAAATTCCGACCATGCGAACAAGTCACAATACCCGAAATGAAGCTGCTTATGGCCTCAGACTGCTGAACGACGCGCTAGGACTCAAAACGACCGGTCGGGTCGTTACATAAGCACATATTATTTAATACTTTTCTGAAGAAAATTACTGAAGCTGCAAATATTGATTCAACCAGATATGTACTAAAAGTATAGTTTGATATCAAACTAAATACATGAAGAACTCAGTACCTGTATACATTTTCTTACAACTGATTCAACTTACAAGAATTGCCATTTCGTTATCGAAAAAATATAACCTTCAGAATCTGCTGCATTCAAACAATCTCTTGCATATGCGATAGATTCAGAACCTTTTGCTGATTATCAACATGAAGTAGGACCGCCAATAATGGAATTAGACAATGAGCAGCAACCTTCTAACATTACAGCTGTCTCAGAATATATAATACTGCAACAATTACCGCCTCCTCCAATAAATTCATACCAGTTTGTCAATGACCAAGAAGAAGAAGGACAACTAATAATGCAAATTAACAACCAACACACAATCCAAGAAAGTTTTTTGTTACCTTTTGCAATGATAAGAAACAACGAAGATGAAGTAAACATCGAACTTATACCGATAACATCAGATAAAATTGAAGAAATTGCTGAAACTTCTTGTGCTTCTCATAAATCAAGAAAAAGAGTAAGGAGAAAGTGGAAAGAACCTCCACCATGTAAAATACTTAGGCATGATGCGTTGCCTGAGGAAGTAAGAGTTGGATCAATTTTTGAGAACAAACAAAACATGATTAAATTTTTCTGCAGCTTGAAGATAAACAAGAAAGTTGAATTCATTGTTGTTAGATCATGTTCAAAGAGATACGAGCTGAAATGCATCGTGGACAAATGTGGTTGGAATGTACATGCTACCAGAATAAAAAAATCCCACACTATTCAGGGTGATAAAATATCATAACATCCATGAATGCTCGGTTGATGCAAAAAAAATCAGATCAGAAGCATGCTACATCAAATTTTATAAGTGAACAAATTATAGAACATATTCGAGACAAAAAGATAGAGGTTACACCAGTCTTTGTAGAAAATAAAATGAAAAAGAAATTTGGAATTGATACTGGTTATCACAAGGCATGGCGTGCTATTCAAAAAGTTGTTGCTTGCATAAGGGTAACACCTGAAGAGAAATACTAGATTCTTCCTTCATACCTACACATGATGGTGTGCAAAAACCCAGGAACGTACACAAGCATAAAAAGAGATGGGCAGAATAGGTAAGCAAAACAATACTAACCATCAGCCTCAAGTTTCAAATGTTCCGATTTGAAAATTTTCACACCTTATGATTTGTTTTTTTGTGGTTCACTGTACAGATTTGCTTACATATTCTTTGCTCCTGAGGTATTAGTAGCTGGTTGGTCCTACAGTAGACCCGTTATTGCAGTAGATGCAACATTTTTAAAGTCCAAATATTATGGTGTTCTATTTGTTGTTGTATCAAAGTATGAAAACAATCAAATCTTTCCTCTATGTTTTGGTGTAGCGGAATTAGAAAACAATGAGGCATACATTAAGTTCTTCGGGGAAATGAGAAAAACAATTCAAGTCCGCCGTGAATTGATTTTCTTGTCAGATAGAAACCAATCGATTGCAAATGGGATTAGAAAAGTTTTTCCTGAAGCTCACCATGGTATCTGCCTCTATCACTTTGAGAAAAATTTAAAGCAAAGACATGCAAAAGCCACGGTAATAAATCTTATTCAAAGTGTTGCAAGGTCATATAAACATGAATATTTTAGTCAGTTAATGTCCCAACTCAAAAGTATTGACAAGAAAACATACAATTACATAATGGAAGAGTCTCCAGAGAGATGGGCTTGATCGTGGTTCCCACAACGACGTTATGATATGCGTTTTACTAAAAGGGAGAGAAATTCCTATTTTAAGAATGTTATATTTTATCCGAGAAAAGTTGAGAGAGTGGTTTTACGAATGAAGAAAAAAGGCAAATGAAACTTTTCACAGAGTATCAATATGGGCAAAAGAAGAGATGACTAAGAAGATGGACTTGGCTTGTAAAATATTTGTGAGTATATTTATTAACTTCAACTTTTTATATCTGTTGCAGTGATTTACTACTTACATTAAAAAAAATTCATACTTTTTCTTTTTGAAGCAACAATACACTAATATAGTTTGTCTTAATTTTTTATTCCTTGTTAAGTGTTCAACCTTGATTCAATGTTGTTTAGAATAAATAGTGAAGGAGTCGAATTCATTGTGGACTTAAAGAAGAGAACTTGTGACTGCCTGGAATTCCAACTTGATGAACTGCCCTGTCCACATGCAATTGCTGCTATTAATAAGAGATATTTGCAGAAATCTGATTACTGCTCAAATTGGTATTCAAAGGAAACATGGTTGAAAATATATGAAGGACTTGTGAATACCGTGGGAGATCAAAAATCATGGGATATACCACAAAATGTACAATCTGAGATCACAAAACCTCCCGATGTAGAGATTTTACAAGGAAGTAGACAAAAGAAGAGGCATATACCTATGACTGAATCAGTACCATTCAAGTCTACCAAATGCAGTCGATGTAAACAAGTTGGGCATAACAGAAAAACTTGCTTGTCTTCTCCAACACCTCATCCATATTCAAACAAGCATACTGAAAAATACTCCAACCTTCAATAATACTTGGTCTGAATTTAGACTTTCATTATCGTATGACATATTTGAAATGTGATTTTTTCATAGGAATAAAAAAAAAGCTCTTGGACTATTTTATATACTGCTAAAGTACAAATCACTCATTTTTGTTGCGCAGGTTTACAGGTTTGGTTTCATTTTAAAAAATTACGCAATGACTTCTGCGACAAAAAACTTCAGGTTACAGTATGTGAAATACATATCCTTAACACAAATACACACACACATAGCGTACAACACACAAAAGAAAGGCATGTACAAACAAAATCTTTAGCATCTCTAAGCTGAAGTTATAGAAAATGAACTTAATAACTTCAGCATATTCATTAATGAATATGCTGAGTAAACAAAAAAGCACAGCATAAAAACATAAAAAATAATTACAAAAACTAAACATAAAAACCAACTAAGAAGTATAAAGCAAATACCAATAAGTAACAAGGATAATGTAATAGAAAGCTAAGAAGAAAGAGGATGAGAATTACATTGATACAAAAAGAGATGAGAACAACACACAAAGTACAAACAAAAACATCAGCTCTCTGGGCTGAAGTTATACAAAATGAACCTAAAAACTTCAACTCTCTGGGCTGAAGTAAAGAAAAAAGCACAACATTAAAACATAAAAAAGGATTACAAATACTAACAATCATCATCACCACCACCACCATCATCATCACAGTGCTCCTCAATTTCTCTAAATATCTCATTATCATCAGTATCGAAGATAACTATAGGATAGTTGGGCAAAAGACTACTGAGTCCAAAGAGATCAATCTTCAACTTGTTAAATTCATCACGCAACTGACTTTGTTCAACTATTACTCTGTCAATAAGAGAAAGAAGAGTCTTCAGGTTGTTTTGTAGCTTGGAATAGTTGTTCCAGCTGGGAAACTTAAAACTATCAAACTGCTACACAACCTTGTCGAAAGAGGTTGAATAACCTCCACAACTACGTTCCATGTTAAGCATGTTCTGGAATGATTCATTGGCAAAGAGTTGTGGTCTGATTCTCTCCCAATCAGGCTTTATTTGATCCCACAAAAGCATAAGATTAGCCATCGGTTTGTTATTGTACCACTCACACTTCAAAGTCTCCCACTTCTGCATAATTTCATCCATATTAGGCTTCCTACTTCCGCTTTCACCAAAAATTCTTTCTTTAACAAAAGATGAAAGACTAAGGATGAATATAACTTTAAAGAAATATGATGGAAGTCTATGAATGACTATAAAATTTTCAAGTGAAGAGATTGTTAATATAGATAAAAAGTTCACCTAATCAATTTAATATCTATAAATGTAAAAGTAACTTTTCAGGTATTTTTAGTGTTTACGTTCAGAGACATTGAATGAAACAAGATAAGCAGGTGGTAAAACAAGTATGTGGTTAATGCAAAAAGAAAGTAACTTCAGCCTTAATAAGCCTACAATTTTTCTATAGTAAAAAAATAACTTCAGCCTGAAAAATAACTTTTCGGATCATTTACTATATGGTCAAACAAATTTAAATGAAAGATGAAGTATGTGACAAAAGACAAAAAAATAGATAGTGAATGCAAAAAAGATAAGTATCAACTTAAAAAAATACCAAAACATGTTGAAGTTTATGTCATAAGCTTTTTCAAAAACTTCAGCCCAATGTGCTGAAGTTATTTAGTTCATTTCTAAAACTTCAGCATATAATAAGCTGATGTTTTTCATCGTGGATTCAATAGTTTTGTCGTAAATGCTTTTTCAAAAATTTCAGCTCAATGTGCTGAAGTTATTTTGTTCATTTCCAAAAACTTCAGCACTTGATACGCTGAAGTTTTTCTCCTGGAATCGATAGTTTTTGTCGTAAAGCTTTTTCAAATAACTTCAGCTCAATGTGTGAGCACGTGATTTTTGCTCCACACGAACTACCCCCAAAGAAATCAAAACAAAAATTGTCTGTTTTATTGTGTGAATTTTTGTGAATTTTTGTGGTATTTTATGTCATTATTTGTCTGTGTCCGTGCATGTTTATGTGTTTAAATAAATAAAAAATACAAAAAAAATAGATTGCATTTGCATTTAGGATTTAATTTTATAATTTTTTGAATTGAGTAGTAAATTACTTATTTTACAAAAAAATGAAAGAATCACAAAAAATGTGTTTTTGCATTTTTTAGTAGTTACTGTCGAATTTTTGTGTTTTCTTTTAATTTGTTATTTTTCAAGTGTGATAATTATTGTTAAGCATTAATTAGTATTGCAAAAGTTGTTGGGGTTTGGTTTCTGAATAGTTATTTTAATTTGGGTAATATGTTAATCATGTTAAGTTGGTCATAGGTTCACATATTGATTTAATTGAATATATTTATTGAGATTCTGGGTATTGTAATTTAATTAAACGAAAAATGATCCATAGTTTTTTAACAATAGGTTTAATTCATTTTGGTTTGATTATAAGTATATGTAATTGAAATCCGCGGGTTATAATGTTCAGTTAGTGGGCAAAATTTTTGGAGAACCAAGTTCTATTTCATTTTTTATGAAGTTTCTGATTAAAATGTAAGTAATAATGTGGGTTGTAGAATTGAAAGCAAAACTGGCCCTTTGTGTTGATGCAGGGGTTCGAACCAGGGACCCCAATCCGTGTTAAGCCGATCTTGCTTCAATTTGGTTCCTCTCGTGGACCCTAGCTTGGACTATTGGGCATTTGTAATTCAAAAAAGGGCATTACAGGCTGTTGGGCTTCATGGTAGGCCCAAATTTATGACTTCGAACCATCTAACTCTTTTTCTCAAAAATATATTTTTATTAGCTTGCACCATAGTATAATCTCGGCCCTTTAATGTTTAGATAATTGAATTTTCTTAATTAATAGGGGTGAGCTAATACTAGATAACATGAATAGTTTTTGGCCCTCCAAATGTAACTCGATTTCATTTTCTGTAGATTAAAATTAAGGTGCGCCTTGCCAAATAAAAATAACAATTGCACGGTCCTCGCCTTATTTAATTTTGTTTTATCCTTAGAATTCTAGGTGTGCCATTTAGCCAATCCCATGGCCCTCGCAAAGTGCAAACGTGTAGTTACTTTAGGCGCGTGTTTAATAATATTACTTTCCTAAATTCGGGTGTACATTTATGTGACCCAAATCCAAATTCCAACGAAGTTAAAATATGTCACAAACCACGGGTGCATTTATATGACGTGGTTCGAGACATGTTTTAATGATGTTGCAATTCTCTTTAAAAAAAAAATAATAATAAAAGCAGTTTAAAGTTAAAACGCACATAGGGTTCATAATATTTTAAAATCAGATAAATAATCCGAATATGACAGTTGAGCGACCGTGATAGAACCACAGAACCTGGGAATGCCTAACACCTTCTCGCGGGTTAACAGAATTTCTTACCCGGATTTCTGGTTCGCGGACTGTTAAACAGAGTCATTCTTTTTCTCGATTCGGGATTCTAAACCGGTGACTTGGGACACCATAAATCTATCAAGTGGGGACTCTGAATCTTTCAAATAAATCCCGTTTCGATTGTCATTTCAAGTTGGAAATAACTCCCTTATTATTATACCCTTACGGGGTGTAGTAGGTGAAAAAGGAGGTGTGACACAATGTGCTGAAGTTATTTAGTTCATTTCTAAAAACTTCAGCACTTGATAAGCTGAAGTTTTTGTCCTGGACTCGATAGCTTTTGTCGTAAAGATTTTTCAAATAACTTCAGCTCAATGTGCTGAAGTTATTTAGTTCATTTCTAAAACCTTCAACACCTGATAAGCTGAAGTTCATGTCCTGGACTCGATAGCTTTTGTCGTAAAGATTTTTCAAATAACTTACGCAGAAACTGCTGAAGTTATTAGTGTATTTAGTGATGAGCTGAAGTTTTTGTCCTACATTTGACACTTTTGTTATGACTTTTAACTAAAACTTCAGCTTAAAAAGAAGAAGTTATTTACTTCATGCTGAAGTTTAGCATATTTTAATCAATCCAAATCAACTAAAAAACTAATTAATAAGCTGAAGTTTTTTTGTTGGACTCAATAGTTTTTTTCGTACAGTGTCACGACCCCAACCCCGGTCGTGATGGCGTCCAACACATTGCTAGGCAAGCCCGACCAATTATCAATCACAACCCTTCCATTATAGAGTTCATTGCCAATTAACAGAGTTTTAAATACCAATTAACATAAATAAGTCTGAAGCAGTAGATAAAATGTACGGAAATCATAACAACACCACTACATAGCCCACCGATCCGGTGTTACAAGTCTAGAGCCTCTATTACAAGTCTGTAAACAGCCTAAAATAGAGATAGTCTAAGAATACTGAAAATAAAGAAGATAGAAGGAGAAATCGGGTCTGCGGATGCCATGCAGCTACCTCGATTATTCTGGTGAATGATGAACAGCAGGAAAAATCTCTCTATGCCTCGAGAGCACCTGGATCTGAACACAAGGTGCAGAGAGTAATGTGAGTACTCCGACCCAGTGAGTAATAATCATAAATAATGGCTGATAGTAAGAAATCACGTAAAGGCACTAAGCAGTTCTATATCAAGCAGTAAATCAACTCAAAGCAGCAAAATAGTGAATAAGTCATGTGTAATATCTTTAGATCAGGTAAAACATGTAGTTTATCAGGTGTTTAACAAGTATAATTCCGTTCCTCGAACACAGTAACCATATATCTCTCACAATAACCAAAATCAAAATAACTACTGTGGCATGCAGCCCGATCCGTACATTGCTTTGGCGCATAGCCTGATCCATATAAATAGTCGATTGTTCTCACTGGGGTGTGCAGACTCCAGGAGGGGCTCCTACAGCCCAAGATTGCTGCGGCGCGCAGCCCGATCCACATATACATTTACTGCGACGTGCAGCCCGATCCATATAAGTATTTGCTGCGGTGTACAGCCCGATTCATAACATATATAACATCCTCACCATTGGGTTTTCAACCCCTTTCAATCATTATAATCACAGCCTCTCGGGCACAATAATATAAGGTAGAGATCTCAGTCCACACATTTCTTTCATTTAGGATTAACATTTCAAAAACCGGTTCATATTGTTTTAAACAGTTAGAAACATGACTGAGGATATGGTTTTTAGAAAATAAAGTGAGGAAAATCAGTCAAAATCCCCCTTGGGTTTCTACAGGTCGGCACAAGGCCCCAAACATGGAAACTCGCCCAAATAATAATGATAACAAACAAGCCTCAGTAAAAAACATGGTAAAATCACCAATCAGGATAGACCAAGTCACGATCCCCAGTAGTAATAGACCCTACACTTGTCATACAATGTATGCCTCAACTCAATATAGCACTACGTTATGTAAATCCGGGGTTTCAAACACTCAGTACATCATTTACAATCATTACTCACCTCAAACCGGCCAAAGCTCTAGCTCGCTATGCCCTTGCCTCTCAAAACACCCTCTTCGCACGTCGAATCTGACCAAAACTCGAGCGAATATGTCACAATATGCTAAGGGAGCAAATCCAAAGGGAAAACAATTAAAAATACATCAAAATCTCAAAATTAGCAAAATTCGAGCCCCGGGACCACTTCTCGAAACTCAAAAATTTTCACATCAACGGGTTCCTTATCTCGCCCCGAGTTCATACATATCAAAAACACAAGAATCAGAGTCCAATTGGCCCCTCAAATACCCAATTTAAACTCTCTTAATCTCAATCTCTAAACCTCCATTTTTAGTCCATAAATCCTTAAATTTTCAGTACTAATTCATGAAATAACACCATAGGATTGTGTTTTTAGGTCCAAAACCCTTACCTTATCGAAGCTCCTTGAAATCCCTCTTCAGAATCGCCCAAAAATCTCCAAGTCCAAAGTTAAAATGAATAAACCCTTCAAAAATTGTGAAGGATGAAATATATACCTTCTGCCCAGACATAACCGCATCTGCGGTCAATTACCCGCTTATGTGGTCAATATTTCGCATATGCAGAAATTCATTAAAACTCCGCCTACCGCATCTGCGGCTCCGTAGGTACGGTCCTTCTTCCGCATCTATGGTTCCAGGCCTTCCTCAGGCTCTCCGCTTCTGCGATATCATTCCCGCATCTGCGATACTGCACCTACGGTTCCCGAGCCGTAGGTGCGAAAATACGAGAAACAACAAAAATCTGAAATTGCACAAGTCCAAAACTCTTCCCGTTAGCTATTCGAAATCACCCCGAGGCCCCCGGGACCTCAACCAAAAGCACCAATACCTCCTAAACCCTCATTCAAATTTGTTCCAATCATCAAAATGCCTCAAATAACACCAACACCATCAAATTACATTGAATTCAAGCCTAAGTTCTTATAAAACTTCCGAAACACGTATTTGATAAAAAACCCAACCAAATCACCTCCGAATGACTTGAAATTTTGCACGCACATCCCAAATCACATAACGAAGCTACATCATTTCTAGGAATTCCATTCCGACCCTCGGATCAAAAATTTACCTATCAACCGGAAATTGCCAAAATACTAACTTCGCCAATTCAAGCCTAATTCTACATCGGACCTCCAAAACTACTTCTGATCTCACTCCTAAGTCACAAATCATCCCCTGAGGCTAACCGAACCAATGGAAATCACATCCGAGCCCTCTAACACATAAGTCAACGTCCGGGTGACTTTTTCAAACTAAGCTTTCCTTAAAGAGACTAAGTATCTTATTTCCTACCAAAACCTCTTCAAACCAACTCGATCACACATGACACAGATAATGAAGCATAAAGAAGCAGAAAATGGGGGAAATGGAGCGGTAGCTCATGAGATGAGGGGTCGGGTCATCACATCCTCCCCAACTTAAACAAACGCTCATCCTCGAGCGAGTCAAGAAACATACCTGAAGCCTCAAATAGGTGAGGGTATCTTGTCAGTATCTCCTGCTTGGTCTACCAGGTAGCCTCATCCACGGGGCGACTTCTCCACTGCACCTTCACTTAAGCTACATCCTTTGACCTCAATTTCCGAACCCGATGCTCCGAAATGGCTGTTGGCTCTACATCATAAGTCAAATCACCCTCCAACTGAACTGTACTGAAATCCAGAATATAGGACGGGTCTCCAATATATTTCCGGAGCATAGAAACATGAAAAACTAGATGCACGCTCGACAAGATGGGTGGCAAGGCAAGCTCATAAGCCATCTCCCCAATCCTCCAAAGTACATCAAAAGGCCCAATGAACCGCGGACTCAATTTCCCCTTCTTTCTGATTCTCATAACACCCTTTGTGGGTGAAACATTCAACAGGACCTTCTCACCAACCATGTAGGATACATCTCGAACCTTCCTGTCCACATAACTCTTCTGTCTCGACTGCACTGTGCAGAGTCTCTCCTGAATCATCTTTAACTTCTCTAATGCATCCTGAACTAAATTTGTCCCCAATAGCCTAGCCTCACTGAGCTCGAACCAACCAACTGGAGATCTATACTGCCTCTCATACAAAGCCTCATACGAAGCCATCTGAATACTCGACTGGTAGTTGTTGTTGTAGGAAAACTCTACAAGCGGTAGAAATCGATCCCATAACCCTCCGAAATTAATAACACAAGCGCGTAGCATATCCTTTAGTATCTGAATGGTGCGCTCGGACTGCCCGTCCGTCTGTGGGTGAAAGGTTATGCTCAACTATACCTGAGTATCCAACTCTCACTGAACAGACTGCCAGAACTGAAAAGTAAACTGAGTGTCCTGATCTGATATGATGGAAACTGGGACACCATGCAACCGAACGATCTCACGAATATAAATCTCCGCCAGCCGCTCTGAAGAATAAGTAGTACAAACAGGAATGAAGTGCGCGGACTTGGTCAGCCTATCAACAATCACCCAAATAGCTTCGAACTTCTTCAAAGTTTGTGGGAGTCCGGTAACAAAATCCATAGTGATCCTCGCCCACTTCCACTCGGGAATAACCATATTCTGATCCAAGCCACTCGGTCTCTGATTCTCATATTTCACCTGCTGACAATTGAGACACCGAGCTACAAACTCCACAATATCTTTCTTCATCCTCCGCCACCAATAGTGCTGTCTAAGATCCTGATACATCTTCGCGGCACCCAGATGAATGGAATACCGCGAGCTATAAGCCTCCTCTAATATCAACTCTCGAAGCCCATCCACATTGGGCACGCAAATCAAATCTTGCATCCTTAACACACCATCATCACTAATGGTCACATCTTTGGCATCATCATGCTGAACCCTGTCCTTAAGGATAAGCAAATGCGGATCATCATACTGGTCCTCTCTGATATGATCATATAAGGAAGACCGATAAACCACATAAGCCAGCACCCGACTGGGCTCCGAAATATCTAATCTCACAAACCGATTGGTCAAGTCCTGGACATCAACTGCAGGGGGCCTCTCCCCAACTGGAATATACGTCAAACTCTCCATAATCATTGCCTTTTGGCTCAAAGCATCGGCCACTACATTGGCCTTCCCAGGATGATATAAAATAGTATATCATAATCCTTAAGAAACTCTAGCCATCTTCGCTGCCTCAAATTAAGATCCTTTTGCTTGAATAAATGCTGAAGACTACGATGATCAATGAATACCTCACAAGATACGCCATACAAGTCATGCCTCCAAATCTTCAATAGATGAACTATGGCAGCCAACTCCAAATCATGAACAGGGTAGTTCTTCTCATGCGGCTTCAACTGACGAGAAGCATAAGCAATAACTCTACCCTCCTGCATCAATACACAACCAATCCCAACTCTCGAAGCATCACAATATATGATATATGAACCTGAAGCTGATGGCAAAACCAATATTGGAGTTGTGGTTAAAGCTGTCTTGAGCTTCTAAAAGCTCTCCTCACACTCGTCCGACCATATAAATGAAGCACCCTTCTGAGTCAACTTGGTCAAAGGCGATGCAATGGAGGAAAATTCCTGAACAAATCGGCGATAATATCCTACCAACCCAAAAAAACTATGAACCTTCGCGGCTGAGAACGGTCTAGGCCAACTCTGAACCACCTCTATCTTCTTCGGATCAACCTGAATACCCTCGCTGGACACCATGTGTCCCACGAAAGCCACTGAACTAAGCCAAAACTCACACTTAGAGAACTTTGCATAAAACTTCTCCTCCCTCAATCTCTGCAATACAACTCGCAAATGCTCCGTGTGCTCTTCCTGACTACGGGAATACACCAGAATATCATCAATGAAAACAATAATGAACGAATCCAGATAAGGCTGAAATACACTATTCATCAAATACATGAACGTTGCTGGGGCATTGGTCAGCCTGAAAGACATGACAAGAAACTCATAGTGACCATATCTAGTCCTGAAAGCAGTCTTAAGAATATCTGAACCCTTGATCTTCAACTGGTGATAACCCGAACGGAGATCAATCTTGGAAAACACCCTCGCTCCATAAAGCTGGTCAAACAAATCATCAATGTGAGGCGGGGGATACTTGTTCTTAATTGTTACCTTCTTCAATTGCCTATAATCGATGCACATTCTCATTGTGCCATCCGTTTTCTACATAAAAAGAAATGGCGCACCCCAAGGTGACACACTAGGCTGAATGAAAGGAGTTCCTGGAGCTGTTCTTTCAACTCTGCTGGTTCCATACGATATGGCAGAATAGAAATGGGCTGAACGCCCGGCACCAAGTCAATACCAAAATCAATATCCCTGTCCGGCGGTATGCCCGGTAGGTCTGCAGGAAATACATCAGGGAAGTCCCTCACAACTGGGACAGAATCAATATTGGGATTCTCAGCTCCAACATCCCTCACAAAGGCAAGATATGAGAGACAACCCTTCCCAACCATACGCTGGGCCTTCAAGAAAGAAATCACTCTACTCGGAGCATAATCAGTCACACCACGCCACTTGATCCGTGGTACACCCGGCATAGCCAAAATGATTGTCTTAGCATGACAGTCTAGAATGGCATGAAACGGAGCTAACCAATCCACGCCCAAAATAACATCAAAGTCCACCATGCTTAATATCAATAGATCAAATCAAGTCTCCAGACCCCTAATAGTCACAACACATGACCGGTACACACGGTCCATAACAACAGTGTCGCCCACCGGGGTAGACACATGAACAAGTAAAGCAAGAAACTTCCGGGGCATAATCAAATAGTGAGAAAAATAAGAGGACACATAAGAATAGATGGAACCGAGATCAAATAATACAGAGGCATCTTTGTGGCAGACTGAAACAATACCTGTAATGATAGCATCTGAAGCAATAGCATCTGTCCTACCCGGAATAGCATAAAAACGAGCCTGTCCACCGCCTAATCGACCTCCTCCTCTGGGGAGACCCCTGGCTGCCTGTTCTCCACTCCTAGCTAGTTGGGCGGGTGGTGAAGTAACTGGAGTAGAAGTCGAGGGCTAACCCCTCTGCTAATGCTGACTGTCACAAAGTCGAGGACACTGCCTCCTCATATGCCCAAACTCTCCGCACTCATAACAACTACCCTGTGCTGGAGATGGGGATTGAAGGGAACCCCTCGCACCTGAGTGACTAGTAGGTGCACTCGGCGCAGAAGTACCCTAAGCTGATGGGGCACGAGATGAACTCTGAGTTGGGAGGGCGCAGAGTGAAGGCTAGCCTAGCTGAGGCCCATGATGACCACGACCTGAAGATGCCCCACGATACACTGGACGGGCCGACTAAGCAGGCCTGAAAGAACGACCCCTACCATATTGGAACTGGCCCCTCGAAGGAGCACCACTGTAACTTCCCGATCCACGAGGCCTTTTGGCCTCCCTCTCCTCTTGTTCCCGACGGCGAACTGACTTGATATCACGAGCGATATCCACCACCTCCTTGAACATATCACCCAATGTTCTCTCTCTAGTCATCAGAATACGAAAATGGTAGTTAAGGTCATTCACAAATCTCCTGATCCTCCAACGATCTGACGAAATCATCCAGGTGGTATGATGGGCCAACTCCGAAAACCTCATCTCGTACTTGGTCACGGTCATATCTCTCTGCGTTAACCACTTAAACTGCCTATGCAGCTCCTCTCTACCGGAATGCAGTACATACCTCTCCAAGAAGAGAGTGGAGAACTCCTGCCAAATAAGGGGCGCTGCACCAACCGGCCTACGCCTCTCATATGCCTCCCACCAAGTGAAGGCAACCCCAGTAAACTGAAAGGTGGTAAATTCCACACCACTAGACTCAAGAATCCTTGTTGTACGGGTCATCCGCTGACATATGTCAAGAAAACCCTAGGCATCCTCACCCTTAGCACCACTGAATGTCGGAGGCTGGAGTCTACCAAACCTCTCAAGACGACGCTGCTCATCCTCCAGCATAACTGGAACCCTGAACTCCTGCACTGGTGCAACTGGCTGAGCTGGAGATGCCTCTGGCATTTTTAATCCCTGCACTACCTGCTCAGGTGTGTGAACAACAAGGTCTGATTTCCTCCCCCAACTGCGAAGTAGCTGCTGCTGTGGTGGATGAAACTGCCTGAGTCAGGCCAGTACAAACTGTCAAGATCTGTGTCAAGGTCTCCTGTAGACCCAGAATCACGAGGGGAACAACGGGTGCCTAAACTGGTGCTGCTGGAGTCTGATCCAAAGTTGGGGCAGCTGGTGGATCAATAGATATTGCCCTGCTACTCTGCCTCTGCCACGTCCATGATCGCGTCCACGGCCTCTAGTAGCCTCAGTGGGTGGCACTGGTGGTCGTCCACCTCATCCGGTAGCTCGTGTCCTCACCATCTGTGAGAAAATAGAATAATAGAAGTTTAGTTCTTAGTTCAACAAAGTCGCACGACAAGAATTTCAATAATATGAAGTTTTCCTAAAGGTTCTGCATCCTCTCAAGAATAAATACAGACGTCTCCGTACCGATCCGTGAGACTTCACTAAACCGGCTCATGAATTGCGAGACCTAGTAACCTAAGCTCTGATACTAACTTGTCACGACCCCAACCCCGATCGTGATGGCGCCCAACATATTGCTAGGCAAGCCTGACCAATTATCAATCACAACCCTTCCGTTATAGAGTTTATTGCCAATTAACAGAGTTTTAAATACCAATTAACATAAATAAAAGTCTGAAGCATTAGATAAAATGTACAGAAATCATAATAACACCACTACATAGCCCACCCATCCGGTGTCACAAGTCAAGAGCCTCTATTACAAGTCTGTAAATAGCCTAAAATAGAGATAGTCTAAGAATACTTAAAATAAAGAAGATAGAAGGAGAAATCGGATCTGCCCATGCAACTACCTCAATGACTCCGGTGAATGATGAATAGCAGGAAAGCTCTCCTATGCCTCGGGAGCACATGGATCTGCACACAAGGTGCAGGGAGTAATGTGAGTACTCCGACCCAGTGAGTAATAATCATAAATAATGGCTGATAGTAAGAAATAACGTAAAGGCACTAATCAGTTCTATATCTAGCAGTAAATCAACTCAAAGCAGCAAAATAGTGAATAAGTCATGCGTAATATCTTTAGATCAAGTAAAACATGTAGTTTATTAGGTGCTTAACAAGTATAATTCCGTTCCTGGAACATAGTAACCATATATCTCTTAGAATAACCAAAATCAAAATAACTGTTGTGGCGTGCAGCTGATCTGTACATCGTTGTGGCATACAGACCGATCCATATAAATAGTCGACTGCGCTCACTGGGGGTGTGTAGACTCTGGGAGGGGCACCTACAGCCCAAGCCGTGCAGCCTGATACATATATACATCTGCCACGGCGTGCAGCCTGATCTATATAAGTATTTGTTGCGACATGCAGCCCGATCCATAAGATATATAACATCCTCACCATTGGGTTCTCAACCCCTCTCGATCGTTATAATCACAGTCTCTCGGGCACAATAATATAAGGTAGGGATCTCAGTCCACACATTTCATTTATTTAGGATTAACATTTCAAAAACCGGTTCATATTGTTTTAAACAGTTAGAAACATGACTGAGGATATGGATTTTAGCAAATAAAGTGAGAAAATTAGTCAAAATCCCCCTAAGGGTTCTACAGGTCGGCACAAGGCCCAAACATGGCAACTAGCCCAAATCATAATGATAATAAAAAGCCTTAGTCAAAATGCGGTAAGATCATCAATCGGGATGGACCAGATCACGATCCCCAGTAATAATAGACCCCACGCTTATCATACAGCGTGTGCCTCAACCCAATATAGCACTACGTTATGCAAATCCGGGGTTTCAAGCCTTCAGGACATCATTTACAATCATTACTCACTTCAAACTGGCTAAAGCTCTGGCTCGCTATGCCCTTTCCTCTCAAATCTCCCTCCTCGCACGTTGAATCTGACCAAAACCACAGCGAATACGTCACAATATGCTAAGGGAGCAAAGCCCAAACGAAAAAAATTAAAAATATATCAAAATCTCAAAATTAGCAAAACCCGAGCCTCATACCCACTTCTCAAAACTCAAAAATTTTCACATCAACGGGTTCCTTATCTCGCCCCGAGTTCATACATATCAAAAACACAAGAATCGGAGTCCAATTGACCCCTCAAATACCCAATTTAAACTCTCTTAATCTCAAGCTCTAAACCTCCATTTTTAGTCCATAAATCCCTAAATGTTCTGCACTAATTCATGAAATAATACCATAGGAATGTGTTTTTAGGTCCAAAACCCTTACCTTATCGAAGCTCCTTGAAATCCCTCTTCAGAATCGCCCAAAAATCTCCAAATCCTAAGTTAAAATGAATAAATCCTTCAAAAATTGTGAAGGATGAAATATATACCTTCTGCCCAGACATAACTGCATCTGCAGTCAATTACCCACTTCTGCGATCAATATTCCACATCTGCGAAAATTCATTAAAACTTCGCCTACCGTATCTGCGGCTCCGCAGGTGCAATCCTTCTTCCGCATCTGCAGTTCCAGTCCTTTCTCAGCCTCTCCGCTTCTGCGATACCATTCCCGCATCTGCGATATCGCACCTGCGGTTCCCCAGCCGCAGGTGCCAAAATACTAGAAACAGCAAAAATCTGTAATTGCACAAGTCCAAAACTCTTCGCGTTAGCAATCCGAAATCACCCCGAGGCCCCTCGAGACCTCAACCAAAAGCACCAACACCTCCTAAAACTTCATTCAAACTTGTTTCAATCATCAAAACGCCTCAAACAACACCAACACCATCAAATTACATCGAAATTCAAGCCTAAGTTCTTCTAAAACTTCCGAAACACGCATTTGATAACAAATCCAACCAAATTACCTCCGAATGACTTGAAATTTTTCACGCACATCCCAAATCACATTATGAAGCTACAACAACTCTCAGAATTCCATTCCGACCCTCGGATCAAAATTTCACCTATCAACCGGAAATCGCCAAAATACTAACATCGCCAATTCAAGCCTAATTCTATACCGGACCTCCAAAACCACTTACGATCTCACTCCTAAGTCACAAATCATTCCCGGAAGCTAACCAAACCATCAGAAATCACATCCGATCCCTCTAACACATAAATCAATGTTTAGTTGACTTTTCCAAACTAAGTTTTCCTTAAAGAGACTAAGTGTCTCATTTCCTACCAAAACCTCTCCAAACCAACTCGATCACACAAGACACGGATAATGAAGCATAAAGAAGCAGAAAATGGGGGAAATGGAGGGTAACTCATGAGACGATGAGTCGGGTCATCAGATACATCTTTTTCAAAAAACTTCAACCTAATGTGCTGAAGTTTTCTAGTGTATTTCTATAAATTTTAGCACTTGATAAGCTGAAGTTTTTGTGTTGGATTCAATAGTTATTTTTTGTACAGCTCTTTCTAAAAACTTCAGCCCAATATGCTGAAGTTTTTTAGTGTATTTCTAAAAACTTCAGCACTTGATAAGCTGAAGTTTTTGTCCTACAGTAGACACTTTTATTATGACTTTTAACCAAAATTTCAGCTTAAAAAGCAGAAGTTATTTACTTTATGCTTAAGCTTTTTTTTAACAAAAATGTACTTAAAATTCATGATAAAAGACACAAACATATTTGTATGAACAAAAGTGAAATAAAAAAATACTTAATGTATATTCACAAAATCCAAATTATGTGCAACCAATCCTCTAATCAATAAATTCACACAGTCTCTTCAAAATCTCCATAATCATGTCCTTCTTGTTCTTCTGGAGTTTTATAGTCGCTATCTTTTTTCCACTTTCCATGAGCCCAAAGATTGGCAGTCAATTCTCTCCTGAATGTCAGTGACTGACTTTGATCAAACTCAAAGACATCTTCTTTATTCAACCACATATCAATTAACTTAAGAGCAAATATACCACAATCAACACTACAAAAAGAGCATGAAAAATAGTTAACACAAGGGCAAAAATAATAAACATAAGATGCATGGTAAAATATATGCGAAACACGTACTTGTTAATCTGCTTTGGTGTGTTCATCCACTTAATTTGAAACTTTTCCACAAGACTATTCCCATAAAATTTATTGTGTGCCCCAAAATCCAATCATTTGAGACAGTGCGGGATCAATCGGGCATAATTTCTGACATGTTCAACCGCACGCTCATATGTTACACTGCCCATGGAATCATACACATATATAATTTTATCTTTAAAGTCCAGAATTCCAAAAAAGTAGTGCGTAGATGTCTGGCCCATCCTTGGCTTATGTTGAAATGGAAAGAATACTTTTCTGGCAGATGCCCATGAGATACCACAGGAAAGGTCGAGGCTTTTTACGTAGTTGGCCACCTTTTCATTCGTTGATTCTTCCTCAAACCAACTAAAGTCCGTAAGTGGCTGAATAACCGCTTCTTATTCTTCTTCTTCTTCAGCCTGTTGTTTGGATATGCTCTTTCTCTTTGATTTGCTCTTTTTTTTATCCTCCATTCTCTTTTGCTTCCTTTTTCTAATTTTCTCCATCTGTTCGTCTGAAGGATGAATACCAGCCAACTTAATCATATACTGATCAAAAATAAAATCTATTACTGCACATCTAGATTTTGGATAAGCTGGAAGGTGAAAGCAATATTTTTTACGCAAGTAATATATGCCCACATCCATATGTGAACAACAACAACAAATGATAACATGTAAAAAAAACTACAAATAGCATGACAAAAACTTAAGAATATTCAGTTTGAAGTTAGAAAATAATCTAAAAAAATACATTGTTTGATTTAAAAGTTTTGGAAAAAACTAGAGAGTGCATGTAAAAAACTTCAGCACGGTTAGGCTGAAGTTTTAACAAATAAGCTAAAAAACTTCAGCATTTTACTATGAATAAAGCTGAAGTTTTCCAAATTACAGTACAAAGCCTTTACTATAAAAAATAAGGTGAGGTATTGGAAAATACAGTTGAACACCAATTCAAAAAATAAACGTAATAACTTATTTCATCCGTAAGATCAGAGTTAGGATCCATAAGCTCGGTAAAGAATGATTTTGCAATATCAACTCCAGCTAATTTGAATCGATTGGAATCATTTTCACTGGCATCCATCTTCAACCACTCTGTAAATCTTTGCATCAATCCACTGTCTTGATTTACATAATGGAAGGGACACCTTGTATATTTTTTCCTACTTTCCAATCTTGCCCCCTTTGCTTTTGTTTATGAACTACGTAAGGAGATCTCAACCAAATACTCTCCATACAAATCTTTTTCCCTTTTTTATATGCTTTTCCTTTTGCTTGTTCTTCCTGCTGTTCCGTCATAACTAACTGCTGTTGTTCAACAGCAGGGGGAGAAACAACAGTCATCATGGCAAATGCTTGACCAACTCCCTACTGTTCATGACGTTTTTGTCTCTCTTAACGAACAACAACAACAGCAGAATTACCTTCTGAATCAGTCCCTTGTGTACTACCAAGTGAAAATGAACATAAATTAAAGTTGGTATATCACTAGTGTCACACATAGGAGAACTGGAAATCTTCCTTCTTTTAGGATTTGGAAGAAGTTGCGATGCATCAGATGAGATCTGCAAAACCAAGAAAAATATAAACATAAATAAAACTGATAGAAAACACATATTTGACAAAAAAAAATAGCTTGTAATCAAATTGTAGAAAATAAATTTCTGGTCTAAGTGTTGAGACACAGATGGTATTTGCATTCCAACAGATCCACTTCCTTTACCTTCAGATATGCATGTATCTTCATGCAAAAAATTTTATAAAATAATGCCAACACACTTCACACCTGTCTGTGAGCCAACAAGTGTGAATAAATGTATTTCTCCTTTTTGATATAGCTGCATAAGCTCACCAAATTCTTTTTGAGCTGCCTCGAGTCTTTCTGAAAAATCATTCAAAAATATAACAAAGAAAATAAAATATGTAAAATTTCAAACTGCAAAAAATATAATTCGATCAAATATGATAAATTCATGATCTATAGAATACCTTGACGTTTGTCTTCCGCTGTGGTTTCCCCAGGCTGTATGCCTTTCTCGATATCAGCATTTCCAGCTTCATTCAATTGTGCACCAACGTCGAGGAGCATTGAAGTATTCTGTGGAAGGTTTTTCTCAACTCTACCTTCATTCAGTTCAGCTTTATCAGAGACTTTTTGAGTTGTGTAAATTGAAGAACAACTAGTTTCAACTTCCACTGCGTATTCATAAAGAGGGGTTCTTAGAGGAATGTTATGGTAAAACTTCGTTTGAAACGATGTGGTAGAAAGCAATGTATTTTCACTACAGGATATTATCAAAAAGATCAGTTAAAACTTCAATCTCTAAGAAGGCTGAAGTTCGACAGTTAGAAAAAAAAAACTTCAGCTCTAGAGCTGAAGTTCGACAGTTACAGAACAAAAATTTTAGCTCTAGAGCTAAAGTTCGACAGTTACAAAACAAAATCTTCAGCTGAAGTTTTGTTTCATGTTTTGTATTTTTTTTGTTATATATTTTTATGAACTATTATAAACTTCACACTTTATACCTGTAGCAACAATTCCTGCATATCACCACCTAAAATTTCCTTGCAAATAGCTAGTGCTCCATCAAACAAATTGCCCTTTCTAATATCGCTTTCTAAAGCAGAACTCGGTGCATGTTTTTCAGTACCAATAACTTTATCATCTGCACCTTGTTGTTGAACATGTTCATCACATTCACCAGCCGCTTCCTTACGTGTAGCATTATCATCTGCGAATTTATGCGATAGATCATGAGCAGCATGTTCTTCAACTTGATTATCTGCACATTGCTTGCTTCCAACTTTCTTTTTTCTAACTGTTCTTCATCATTTCCATATCTGCTAAATCTATCAGCACTGGAACATTCCTCTTCAACTTGTTCGTCAACATGTTGATCGCCTTCAAAAGCCGCTTCCTCACGTGTAGCATTTATATCTGTGACTTTATCTGATGTATCATCAACATTATTAATATCTGATGGAAGTTCGTAAGATTCGTTCACCCTATCATATTCACGATAGTTACTTAAATGAAAATTGTCATCGTCCATTTCATTTGATTTGTTAACAATCTTAAACAACTGATCAAACTTCTCATCAAAATATTTCTAGACAAAAATTACTAACAAGGATTAATCTGAATTACATCAGCAGGAATAAAAAGACTTCTCTATAAATTAGCTTACCTTCACTTTTACAAAAACCACATCAACAATAGCAGATCGCTCATCCTCTTTAAACTTATCAAAAACTTCGTTCACGATCATGCTTCTTTCTTTTTCTGCAACTTTGAACCTCCGTTGTTAACCTCTAGAATAGACACACAACAAAAACTCAGATATAGAAGAAAACTTCAGCTCAAAAACATGTTCTACTTTTACAAAAACAAAACCAAAAAACATCAGATCAAAACTTAAAGAACATATTGTGTCAAGTAATTCATTGTCATCAAAGTCAGATGTAGAACAGTTAGAACAACTCTGGGTGCGAGATGATTCGCCAATAAAAAGACTTCGATTTGCTTCTTTTGATCGACTCCGACTACGTGGTGATTCACCAATAACATGACCTCGATTTGCTTCTTTTAATCGACTCAGAGTATGTGGTGATTCACCAGTTGAAGGAACCGCATTAAGTACCTTTGAACAAATCTGGCTGCATGTAATTGTCCAATTAAAGGCATTGAATTTAATTCCTCTTTTGTAGGAATTATATCCAATACCCTAAAGTTGTGATATATCTGTTTAATGCAAAAAAAGTATATTATGAGGAGAAAAAAACTAATACATCAACAAATTAACAGAAAGACAAAAAAAAGTAACTTACATCATGAGTACTGAACATATCAAAAAGTTCGGGAAATTTAGGCTCTCCCACACATACATAATGTAATATCCTGGGAACCTGAGGGGTATCAAGGTACTCATACTCTCTTATATACTTCTCCCGAACATCTGGGAAGCGCTCATAGAACCAAGCACATAATGGATATGGAGATCCACCAAGTTTATACTCAGCTGAACGTAATTTGTTTTGCTTGTCCAATGCATGTTTCAGTGAGTAAATGAGCTTCTCATAAGCCACATTACCCCAAGGATATTTCATCGCTGCCAACTCTATGCTATACCAAGGTAGGAAGAGCGGGTCACAATAGCTTTTACCCGAATAGAGGTCGGGATCGATTTCCTCAGGGAGCTAGTAGTGGAGTTGAATTTTCTATCTAGTCTAGAGATGTATGTACTCCTAATGTCACTTCAAACATTCTTGGTTTTTTATTTTATAACTACTATTATAAAACTAATGATTAACGCTAAATTATGCTACGAGAATATCACTAAATTGTATCTAATGGGAAGAAAGGCACTAGGGTCGTGACACTACCTAGGTGGCTAATTGACGGGTAGATGTTACTAAGGATAGATTGACATATTTGGGGCTTATGCTATAACCGTTGCAAAATTGTACCAACTCTCACACTTCTCGGTAGAGAGAGTGATTTTTCCCAATTGACTCTATTGAGACCAATTGGGTAGGCCAATTAGATCAAGTAATTAGGGTTCAAGTAAGGTGATTACTCTCTCGAGATTTAACCCGTTAATTGGGACTATCATTTCTCATGAGTCCATCCTAATTCCTTGTTAGGTCAATTTTGGGGTCATAAACTCTCTTTATCAAGAAGAGTCAAACCCACAAGGTTTGAATCAGTGTTTGCAACTACCAATTCTTAAATAAAAACATAAAATCAACCCAAATAGCAAAAACCCATAATCATTATAACCCTAGATGGCAACACCCATCAATTACCCATACTGGGGTTGAGCTACAACCCTAGCTAATGAGTTTAGCTACTCATGCTTGGACAAGAAAATAAAGAAATAGATGAAGAACTGAACATGTTAATTAATTACTAAATGAAACTACAAGAATATATCATAAATATAAAGCAAAAGTGCCAAAAATGTCTACAAAACCAAGTCTCACGACCGCAGCTATCTCCAAAATACAAAAACTCACCTAAAATGGTAAAATGTTCTATTTATACTAGGTTGGAAAAACTAGACAAAAATACCCCTGCGGGGTCAGTGTGGGCCATACAAAATGGATCGTGGCCGCACTTGCTCTTGGACTTTTTCTACTTCTCTGAATTTGAGGATCGCAGACCGCGTGGAAGTGTACTGCGGCCGCGGAGGGAGTTGGCGCGGTCCGCACATTATTGACCACGGGCCGTATGGTTGGAACCCTGGAAGTCTTCATCTCTCTGAATCTCTTCTCTGCGAACCGCACCAAAAGGTAGTGCGGTCGCGAAGTAACCACCGCATAACGAGTACCGTGGACGTGTTGCCTTAAGCTCAAAATAACTATATCTCTGAACCTCATGTCTGTGGACCACACAAAATAGTAGTGCAGCTGCGGAGCCTGACCATGGACCGCGAGAAACGTACCGCGGCCGCATAATCTTCAGCCTGATTATAGCAACTCTCTGAATCTCCTAGTGCAGCCACATTCACTTTTGTGTGGTCTGCACTTGGTTTCTCTTTTCCTTAGATTTCTTGGTCTTTGATACTTGAGCAGGTCTCACTCCTTTTTTAGTTAATCTTCGATATTTCGTCACTTTATCGATCAACCTTGCAATCAAGCACAACCTGTGAGCATTTTGGGACTATTATGTAGCAATTTACAATCAAAGCATAGGCAAGTAGGGGCATAAAACACGTTAAAATCCTAACTTATCAACTCCCCCAAACTTAAATCTTTGCTTGTCCTCAAGCAAACAAAATAAGACCCACCCCTTAAAGGAAAATCCAAGTAATTCCAGCTATCCTTAACCTCAATATGGATGCATCATTAACAACATTTAAACCTTGAAAACTATGGATCAAGTGTGACACAAGAGCATCAAGAATTGACGCATTACATCAAAGAACTCTCTCAATTACTTTAGTCGTTGTGGAACCCAAACTCATACATCCTCAACTCTCCCTAAGCAAACCTCACCTTTTAGAGTATAAGCACACATACCGAGGTTAATGGGGGTTCACTCGTCTCTCTCAAGGAAATGTCACAAGTCCATCTCTCAGTACCATATGCTTGACCTCATGTAAGTATCCACTAATGCGAGCGACACCTAACTCAAGATCATATAGGGCTTTTGTTGAGGTAATGTGAAAGCTTTTGGGTAAGGGTAGGATATGTTTTTGTTCAAGTGGGTTCAATCTTCCCTTAAACACTTCTTTTGATTCATTTGGCACAATTCACTTGACTCTTTGAGTCATTTCACCTCTTCCAAGGGGTTAGAGAGACACATTGTCACTCTTTCTTATGCAATTCAAAATATTTCTTCTTTTTCTACTTTTTCCATACCTTTTTCACTTTTATTTTCCTTGAATCCCCTTTTATTCTTGTTCACATTGGGCTTTTTTTTGTCTTTTTATTTTTTTTATTTTTTATTGCCTTCCTTTTCTTTTGCTTTTGTACCTTTTATCCCTTTGTTTCCTTTCTTGTCTCTCTCCCCAAACTTGTACTTTGCCATTACTCAAGGGAAGATATGGGTGCCAAGAGAGGGTAAAATTTAGAATGGGTATAGGCTTGTAGCATTGGTTCTTGAAAGCAGAAGGTTTAAGGCTCAAAAGGGGTTAGCTAGGGATTATCTCATTGGTAGGCTATGGAATTGTTCAACTTATCATTTGGATCAAGGAGAGCCTATAATCACTTCTCAAGTCGAATTTCACTCAACATTTTGCCTTAACAAATATTCGGAGCAAGTTCTAGATTATTGGCTCGGAACTCGGACTCAAGATTTGATTTCTCACCACACACACTCAAGGATCGCTAAAGACATAGAGTTGGGGGCCCACAACAACCTTAGACACGATTGAGCACACAATAGTCCCGAAAGACCACATGATGCTTGTTTGGTCAGCACAAATGTCTCAAGGCCACTACTTTCACCATCCTAAACACAACCACTTGTCTTTGACCATGGGATCAAAGGCAAATATGTTAGGCCCAAGTGAAGCTATGCTTGAGGTACCCTTAACTATAAACTACTAAAAAACAAAAGAAAAATAAAAAACGGACTCAAACCCTTAAGAAGGTTGTCACGCCATCCATCATCGAGAAGAGCCACCCGGTTCACACAATACTCCACCCTTGGAAAGAACCGTGGCATTAAGAAAACCAAGGGCTTATTGAAAGCGACAAAAACAAAACAAAAGGTTGCGAGCCAATCTACGAAGCTAAAAATGAAATTTTTTAACGAAAATAAAAAATAGAATGAATATTTACAACAGGGGATTAGAATATACAACGGGGGATGTATATATACAAAAATGTAACTTTATATACAAACCAAATAGAAGATAAAAAGTATGATAAAAGTACTGAATGTAAAGTTATATACAACCCAAAATAGAAAATCAATAGAAACATAAACTAAGTCAACTAATATATACAATCATCTGAATAAAAAGTAGGGTGCACCCCCACGAATAAAAGTTGGCATTGTCCCCAATGCCAACTATCAAATAAGCATCAAAAATCATAAAGAAATGATATAAGAGCTCCCTAGGCATGGTCCGTCTGCATGGGATCATCAGTGGTCCCCGAGTCCTCTATATGTGCGGGAACCTCAGACTGGTTCCCGGTCTTCTGTTGCTCAGCTGCAAGGATTGGGGCCTGTTCCTAGACCGGCTGGATGTCAGGTGCATCATGTGGCAAATTGGAGGAGACCTCATGTGGGTCTACCAACTCATTGATCGCCTCAGCTGCACTGGGGAGCTTCCTCTTCTTCCTGGGAAGCCTCTGAGTCTGCTCCTGCTATGGCTCTACTACTGGTGCTGTTGCTGGGGCTGGATCCCCGAATAGCAAGTCTAGAGGCATCTAGTCTGCCAATAGCTTGTCCACATCTGCTCTGAGCTCGTTTACGGAATCCTTGGAAGCCCGTGATTTCCTTATCTTCTTGTGCTCCCGGGCAAGCTCCTTCAAAGCCTTGCCTTGTGAATCTACTGCCTTAGACAAGGCATCTTGTGTCTTCATAATCTTTTCCTAGTTCTCCAGGAGCATCTTCAGTGTGTCCTCAATAGACTGAGGGATCTGAGCTGTCTGTAGTGCAAATTGAGCCTCAATAGTGTAAGATAGAGTAGAAAACTTGGATGTCATAACTGACATCCAATTGTTCATGCTATAAAGTGCCTTGGTCAGCTGATGGGCAGTGATGGGATGGGCCCCGAAAGATGGAACCCCCGGGCCAGCTGAAGTACGGGGGCCAGAAATAGAGGAAGGTCTCGAAGGCAAGTCATCAATTGTGGTGGCACCAGGCATGGTGGAAGGCTCTACTGCAACTGGCTCCTCAGACTGGCCAGTTGGGGTAGAGGCAGGTGGCTTGTAGCTCTTATCCTTGGGGTTGTCTAGGCCCTTCATACTGTACCAAGAGTAAGGAGCCAAAGTTTTGGATTTTACATCATATCTCTTCTTCTCCACCTTTAGGTCCAGGAAATACATTGTGAGAGTGTTGGGAAAAGGATAATTCCGGTCATGCTCAAGCCCCATCTGCAGAAATGACGCGGGACATAACATTGCCCACGTTGATAGGGTATCCCACCCTGATAGATGCAACAAAACAACCCAGAGAAGTGGAATAGTCTGATCATGGGTAGTGGGGTTAGTCGACTGCACACAAAAGTCAACCTCCCCCTAGCCTCAAAGTTAAAGGTCTTCCTGAATATTTTGGTCCCTACTTAAACCACTCTGGAAGAGTAACTGGGACTGTCAATTATTAGGCTAACCATGGCCGGATTTCCTCATCCATCTCTAACTTGTGCAGATAGCGAGACTTATCCTCTTTCCTGAACCCCAAATAGTCATTCAGAGATATCCGATCAAACAACACCTTTTTGTTTCTAACCTTGGTCACCTTTGTGCCCTTGATGATATGGGACACATTACAATAGAATTCCCTCACCATGTGCTCATTTGCATCAATACACTTCTCCATGAAACACTCCCAGTCTACTCTAGTTCTAATCTCCCTTTGCACATTAGGGTTGTGGGGTAAGAGGTCATTGTCAATGAAGCTCCTTTATGGTATCAAGTACCTCACCGACCACCACTCCCTAAACTTATGGTAAGCCACTTGGCTCACGAATCTATCTTCCCACTCTTCAGCTTTCCTAGTTCGTGCAATTCCTCCAACCTGAGGCTCACCACCCTCATCTCTGCTTTCACTCTCCCCAGATAATGAAGCTGTAGGGGAGATAGAGTCGTTCCCACTACCGGCTACTGACTTGTCAGATGAATCAAAAACTAGATTTACCGACCTCTTGATAGTGGGTTATGGTGGAGGGGTATCAGTTAGGTAGAAAGGATTAGTTATGTGAGTTGGGATTGAGTCTGAGGAGATGTCCTGGAAAGGCATGTACTCACTCTCGGAAGAATGGGAGGCAGCTTTATTTGTAGCTTTTACTAACTTCCGGGTCTTTTTGATGTTCTCCCAAGCCTGGGGAGTGAGTTTTGCTACTCTCTTGCCTTTACCCCCTTGGGAGGAACCACCTCTCCCGGGTTGTTGTTGTTGTGATCCCTTGCCACCTCATTGTTTAACAATTATCTGCAAACACACATATCTAACATTGTTAGTTTAAGCACAGGCAGTGAAACGGGTGAATGAAATAGATTGCAGACATAGTTGTAAAACACTACACCGCAGCTCGCACAAACAGGAGTGCGGCCGCGTTAGAGGCGCCGCGAACTGCACAAAGACGTCCGCGGTTCGTGCTAGTCAAAGGCCCAGAACATCAGCTCTCTAAACCTACCCATCACGATCCGCACCAAATGGGGTCACGGCCGCGTGGGCCAGCACGGACCACACAAAAGTGCAATGCGGTCGCGCTGGAACAAATTAACTTGCAGTCAATGAACACTGTGGTCCACACGTAAAGGCAACGCGGACCGCGTCAGGGCACCATGGACTGCACGAAGGCGACCACGGGCCACAGAGACTAGGGTTTACGGGCACTAAGTTAGGGTTGCAATATTTGCCATTTTTTTCCAAATCTTTACACCTAGTTTGTCCCTACTCATTTGCCTACTCAATATGCATATTAAGCAGCCCAAAACTAACATGAAAACTAATCTAAACTACTAAAATGAAGAAAAATGGGAAGAAACAGAAGTTATCAGCTAAATGTAAGAAAATAAAACAAAAATTAATCACTAAATTAACAAGAGATGATTGAAACGTTACCGGATGTAAAGATGAAGTGCAATTAAACAATCTTAAGTAATAATCATGGACTCAGTAAAGAATGAACAGTAATTTTAGGCTCTGAGAGTTTAGAGGTCGAAAAGGGTAAAAGGTGACCCTTAGGGTCTATTTATAAACAAACCGTGGGACCCATACTCACCTACCAGCGCGGCCGCACAAAAGCGATCGCGGACCGCGGACCGCGCTGGATTTATTCAAGTGAAGTTTCAGTAGGCAGCCTCCACGGACCGCACAAAAGTAGATCGCGGCCGCGGAGGACCACCGCGGACCGCACTAAATGGAATGTGGCCATGGTGGGTAACTTCATAGAGAACTAACTTTAGACCATGCCAGTGCGGACCGCACAAAGTGCACCGCGGCCGCACTGGCAAACTTCAGAGACTGTTTAATTTGTTCCAACTTGTTTTTGTACTGCATCAACACAATTCCTGCAACATCTCAAAACCAATTAGCTCAAAAATCCTAAACTACAAAGAAAATCAAAGAGAAAGAAAAGGACATGGGTTGCTTCCCAAGAAGCGCCTGATTTAACGTCGTGGCACGACGCGGGTTACCAACACATCATTTGAAATGAACCATAGCCACAACATTGCTATCATCAATCTTCCCCAGATAATGCTTGACAAGGTGCCCATTCACCCTAAAGACTTCACCATTTTTGTTCTTCAAATCTAGAGCACTAAATGGGGTTACACATACAACTTTAAATGGCCCACTCCACTTTGATTTCAGCTTTAGGGGAAACAACCTTAGACGGGAGTTGAACAAGAGGACTAAATCACCAACCTTGAATTCCTTTCCACGAGCATATTTATCATGTAAGTATTTCATCTTGTCCTTATACAAGGATGAACTAGAGTATGCATGGAACCAGAATTTATCAAGTTCATTTAGATGTTCCACAGGAAGATTGGCCGCAACATCCCATTCAAGATTAAGCTTCTTCAGGCCCACATAGCCTTATGATCCAATTCCACCGATAGGTGACATGCTTTCCCAAATACCAACCGGTACGGAGACATACCAATTGAGGTCTTGTACGCGGTTCGGTAGGCCCATAGAGCATCATCTAACTTTTTGGACCAATCGGTCCGATTTGCATTGACGGTTTTGGACAAGATGCTCTTAATTTCTCTATTTGATACTTCAACTTGGCCACTTGATTGCAGATGGTAAGGTGTAGAGACTTTATGGTTAACACCATACTTGGAGAGCAAGGTATCAAAATCCCTATTACAAAAGTGCAAACCACCATCACTAATGATTGCCCGGGGTGTACCAAACCTTGTGAAGATGTTCTTTTTAAGAAATGCCACCATACTCCTAACTTCATTGTTGGTCAAGGCCACAGCCTCAACCCATTTTGACACATAATCCACTGCAACTAGAATGTAAGTGTTCCCACACGAGCTAACAAAAGGACCCATAAAATCAATACCCCAAACATCGAAGATATCAACTTCAAGAATTGTGTTAAGAGGCATCTCGTCTTTCTTGGAAATCCCTCCCACTTGTTGGCATTGATCACATCTCTTTACCAAATCACTAGCATCCTTAAAAAAAGTTAGCCAATAGAAACCGCAACTCAAAACCTTCGAAGCCGTCCTCACCCTTCCATGATGGCCACCATAGGAGGAGGAGTGACAAGCCTCCATAATTCTCAATTGTTCACCTTCCGGGACACACCTTCTAATCACGCCATCCGTGCAAATTTTAAACAAGTACATATCATCCCAATAAAAATCCAAGCTATCCCGTTTGAGTTTCTTCCTTTGGTTGGAAGAGAGCTCACACGTGACAATTCTGGTCATAATGAAATTGGCCACATGGCATGTCACACATTGACACGGAGAGAAGTTGCCCATCGGGGATTTTATCATTTATCTCAAGGCCATCACATGGCCTCCCGTCTTCCTCCAACCGGGACAAATGGTCCGCAACTTGGTTCTCACTTCCCTTCCAGTCCACTATTTCTAAGTCAAAATCTTGAAGAAGCAATACCCATCTCATCAATCTTGCCTTGGAATCCTTTTTGGTCATCAAATACCTAAAGGCGTCATGGTCCGTGTGCACAATCACCTTAGCCCCCATAAGATATGGCCTAAATTTTTCCATGGAAAATACAATTGCCAACAATTCCTTCTCCGTCACCGTGTAATTCCGTTGAGCTTCATTCATAGTCTTGCTTGCGTAGTACATGGGATGGAACATTTTGCTAACTCGTTGACCCAACACCGCCCCTACCGCAACGTCACTTGTATCACACATTAGTTCAAAGGGCAAACTCCAATTGGGTGCGGTAATGATCGGGGTGGTGGTCAACTTGTGCTTTAAAAGTTCAAAGGCCTCCATGCATTTTTGATCAAAAAAAACCTTAACATCTTTCTCTAACAACTTGCAAAGGGGATTCACGACCTTCGAGAAATCTTTGATGAATCACCAATAGAACCCGGGATGTCAAAGAAAACTCCTCACCCCTTTGACAGAAGTGGGGGAAGGAAGCCTCGAAATCAACTCGATTTTAGCCTTGTCTACCTCAATCCCGTGCTTATAAATGTTGTGACCCAACACTATCCCTTCTTTAACCATAAAATGGCATTTTTCCCAATTGAGAACGAGATTAGTTTCTTCACATAGGGCCAAGACTCTATCCAAATTTACCAAGCATTCTTAAAAGGAATCACCAACCACACTAAAGTCATCCACAAAGACCTCCAATATGTCTTCAACCATTTCAGTGAAAATAGCCATCATGCAACGTTGGAAGGTCGCCGGAGCATTGCACAACCCGAATGGCATCCGGGAGAAAGCAAATGTACCTTATGGGCATGTAAATGTGGTCTTCTCTTGGTCCTTCGGGGCAATTAAAATTTTATTGTACCCTGAGTAACCATCCAAAAAGCAATAGAAAGCTCGCCCTGCAAGGCGATCAAGCATTTGGTCAAGGAACGGCAACGGGAAATGATCCTTCCGGGTCACCTTGTTAAGTTTATGATAGTCCATGCAAACTCTCCACCCGGTGATGGTTCGATTGGGAATAAGCTCATTATTGTCATTTGTCACCACCATCATCCCTCCTTTCTTTGGCACACATTGGACTGGTGAAGTCCATGAGATATCGGAAATTGGATAAACCACACCGGCGTCAAGCCACTTGATAACCTCTTTCTTTACCACTTCTTGCATCGCCTCATTTAGTCTTCTTTGATGTTCAAGTGAAGGCGTTGTATACTCCTCCAAGATTATTTTATGCATGCAAAATGCGGGGTTTATACCCCGAATATCGGCCAAGGTCCATCCAATCGCCTTCTTGCACTTTTGAAGAACCGCCAAAGTGGTGTCAACCTGCACGTTAGTTAAGCAAGATGAAAGAATAACATGTAAAGTGGAATTTGAACCCAAGAACCTATCCTTGAGGTGTGGAGGAAGTGGCTTCAACTCCAACATCGGTGGCTCCTCAATCGACGACTTTGTTGGTGGAGTTTTGCGGTTTTCAAGATCCAAAGATAACTTCCTAGGCTCATATGAATACGAACACATACCATGCAATGCATTCAAACAATCCACTCTACTTGCATCATCATTGACATCCATGTTAAGAAGCATGGCCTCAAGAGGATCTTCAACATTTATCATGGAACTTGTGTCATCCACTATCACAGTTGTGACAATGTCCACAAATGAACACACCTCCGTGCTATTGGGTTGTCTCATTGATTTGCAAACATGGAATACCACCTTCTTATCTCCCACTCGGAATGTCAACTCACCCGCTTCAACATCAACCAATGCCTTCCCCGTAGCTAGGAAAGGTCTCCCAAGAATAATCAGCACTTCAAATTCCACCTCACAATCCAATATGACAAAGTCGGTTGGCAATATGAATTTATTAACACGGACAAGAACATCATCAATTTTGCCCAAGGGTCGCTTCATTGATCGATCCGCCATTTGAAGTATCATTGAGGTTGGCCAAGGTTTCCCGATTCCCAAAGTCTTGAAAACTGAATAAGGCATCAAATTTATGCTAGCCCCCAAATCACAAAGGGCTTTGGCAAAATCCGCACTACCGATAATGCAAGGGATAGTAAAAGCTCCGGGATCCTCAAGTTTTCGGGCCATGGAATGCACGATAGCACTCACTTGATGAGTCATCTTAATTGTTTCACACTCCATTGACCTCTTCTTTGTTACCAAATCTTTCATAAACTTTGCATACCCCGACATTTGCTCAAGTGCCTCAACCAAAGAGACATTGATTGTCACTATTTTTCTTTGATAACCGTGGAGGATAAGGTGGAGGTGGTCTAGGCAAAGGTGCCTTGGCTTTGGGCACCACCGGCTCGGGTATATCAATCACATGTTCCCTACACGGTTTCACGGAATATTGTGTTTCCACCTCGGCCTCATCAATATTTATCCTCACTTCATTGTTCACATTAGTCTCAACCACTTCTTCAACTATCATAGGACTTACATCTTCTTGGAACCCAACATCATCATCCACAACTTGATTTCCTTTCGAGGCATGCACATCACCGGCTCTTCCACTTCTTTTTGTAACCTCCATCACATGATTATTACCTCCCTTTGGGTTCACTACCATATCACTTGGTAGAGCACCCTTAGGTCGAGTATTCAACGATTGAGAAATTTGGCCTAATTGTACCTCCAAGTTCCGAATAGAGGTATTGTAGGAAGCCAATTGAGCATCGGAGTCTTGGCTCTTCTTCATCATTTGTTCGAACATCATTACTATCCTTCCCATATCATTACCCGAAGAACTAGACCCTTGATATTGAAACGGAGGCAGATTGTTCGGTTGTTGATACATCGGGGGCCTTTGAAAACCTTGCCCCCGGTTGCCTTGATTTCCATTGTTATTCCACCCGCCTTGACCATTGTTGTTATTCCAATTATTGTTGTTATTTCCATTCCAACTCCCTTGGTTACCCGAATTGTTGTTCCCCCAATTTTTGCCTTGATTGTTGTTGTTCCAATTGCCACTACCTTGTTGTTGGTTGTTATTATTCTAATTACCGCCGCCTTGTTGATTGCCCCAATTTCCTTGGGGACGCCATTGTTGATTCCCTTGATTTCCTCTTTTCCCTTGGTAGTTATTGACATATTGAATTTCTTCGCTTTGATCATCATAGCACTCATTCGAATAACCACCACCATCATTGTTGTTGTCAAATTGCTCACAATTACCTTAAGGTTGTTGTTGCCCTCTTTGCCTCTTTTTCAGCATAGAAACACATTCCATTGCATTGACTTGGCGCGGGTTTTGGACTTGTTGCAATTGCACCTTCGCCAATTGATTCATAGTGGTTGTAAGCTCGGCAATAGCTTGGACATGATCGTGCAATTCCTTATGCAAATGGGTGACCGTGGGATCACCTTAGGACACATTTGCTCGGTTTTGCCATGACAAAGAGGTGTCGGCCATTTCATCAAGTACATCACATGCCTCTTGATAAGATAGTTTCATAAAGTTCCCTCCGGCCAATTGGTTCATAATGCACTGATTCGTGGTGTTGATGCCCCGATAAAAAGTTTGTTGTATCATCGCCTCGGTCATGTTGTTATTAGGGTACTCCTTCACCAGTGTTCTATATCTTTCCCATATCTCGTGCAAAGGTTCTGTTGGCTCTTGCTTGAAGGCTATGATTTCATCCCAAAGGGTCGCCATATGACTTGGAGAAAAGATCTTGGCAATAAATTTGTCCGCCAATTCATCCCATGTGGTGATAGAATGATTGTGGAGCCTTTCTAACCAATCCGACGCCTTACCCCAAAGAGAAAACGGGAAAAGCCTCAATCTCAATGCATCCTCGGACACGTTTGTTTGCTTGCTACCCCAACATGTATCAACGAACCCCTTTATGTGCTTGTAGGCATTTTGATCGGAGGTGCCCGTACAATATCCTCTTTGCTCGAGCAAGGTCAACATGACATTTGTAATTTGAAAGTTCCCCGCCTGGATTCGAGGAGGAATGATGGCACTCGCATATCCTTGATTAGGGAGAACTCTTGGACCACTCTTGGCGGTGGCGGAGGAGGGTCTGGAATAGGATTGTCGTCATTGGCTTGACGGCCTCTATGTGGAGCTTGAGGTAAGGGAAGCTCATCATGATCAATATCTTTAACCTCCTCCCCCACCATGGCATTGCCAAAAGGGTCATTAGCATTTAAAGCCATAGTACCTGAGTGATCAACACAAACAAAATTAGTAAACAAGAAGGAAAGAGAAGCAAAACACAAAACTAACTAAACAGATAGTCAACACCGGAAGCTCCCCGGTAATGGCGCCAAAAAGTGATCGCTGCCAACTCGACGCTACACCAAGGTAGGAAGAGTGGGTCGCAATAGCTTTTACCCGAATAGAGGTCGGGATCGATTTCCTTAGGGAGCTAGTAGTGGAGTTGGATTTTCTGTCTAGTCTAGAGATGTGTTTGTACTCCTAATGTCACTTCAAACATTCTTGGTTTTTGATTTTATAACTAATATTATAAAACTAATGATTAACGCTAAATTATTCTACGAGAATATCGCTAAATTGTATCTAATGGGAAGAAAGGCACTAGGGTCGTGACACTACCTGAGTGGCTAATTGACGGGTAGATGTTACTAAGGATAGATTGACATATTTAAGGCTTATGCTATAACCGTTTCACAATTGTACCCACTCTCACACTTTTCGGTAGAGAGAGTGATTTTGCCCAATTGACTCTCTCGAGACCAATTGGGTAGGCCAATTAGATCAAGTAACTAGGGTTCAAGTAGGGTGATTACTCTCTTGAGATTTAACCCGTTAATTGGGACTATCATTTCTCATGAGTCCATCACAATTCCTTGTTAGGTCAATTTTCGGGTCATAAACTCTCTTTCTCAAGAAGAGTCAAACTCACAAGGCTTGAATCAGTGTTTGCAACCATCAATTCTTAAATAAAAACATAAAATCAACCCAAATAGCAAATACCCATAATCATTCTAACCCTAGATGACAACATACATCAATGACACATACTAGGGTTGAGCCACAATCCTAGCTAATGGGTTTAGCTACTCATGCTTGGACAAAAAAATAAAGAAATAGATGAAGAACTAAACATATTAATTAATTACTAAATGAAATCTATCGTAAATATAAAGCAAAAGTGCCAAAAATGGCTACAAAACCAAGTCTCACGAGGGCAGCTATCTCTGGAATACAAAAACTCACCTAAAAATGGTAAAATGTTCTATTTATACTAGACTGAAAAAATTGGACAAAAATACCCCTACAGGGTCTGTGCGGGCCGCACAAAATGGATCGCGCCGCACTGGCTCTTGGACTTCACATTTTTGCTTCTCTGAACTTGAGGAACACGGATTGCGTGGAAGTGTACCGCGGCCGCGGAGGGAGTTGGCGCGGTCCACACATTATTGACCGCGGACTGCATGGCTGGAACCCTGGAAGTCTTCATCTCTCTGAATCTCTGCTCCGTGGACCACACTAAAAGGTAATGCAGTTGCAAAGTAACCATCGCGGACCGCGTAACGAGTACCGCGGCCGCGTCGCCTTAAGCTCAAAATAACTATGTCTCTAAACCTCATGTCCGCGAACCGCACAAAATAGTAGTGCGGCCGCGGAGCCTGATTGCGGACCACGAGAAACATACTGTGGTCGCGTAACCTTAAGCCTGATTATACCAACTCTCTAAATCTCCTAGTACGGCCGCATTCACTTTTGCGTGGTCCACACTAGGTTCTTTTTTCCTTAGATTTCTTGGTCTTTGATACTTGAGCAGGTCTCACTCCTTTTTGAGCTAATCTTTGACATTTCGTCACTTTGTCGATCAAACCTGCAATCAAGCACAACCTGTTATCATTTTGGGACTATTATGTAGCAATTTACAATCAAAGCATAGGCAAGTAGGGGCATAAAACATGTTAAAATCCTAACTTATCAATATTCAGCACAAACCTTATCATCTTCAACAATAGATGCATACTTCTCTATCACAGATGACTTGGTCTTTTTCCCAAACAAAATAGACTCTACAATAAAAATTTCCATAAGCTTAACAACATCATCATCACTCTCACATATGTGTATGTGATTCACAACATTCTTTGGAATTTCATTCTGAATCATAAAATTTCAAATATCCTTCAAAGTCACACCCTTGGACTTACCAAAATAGCGCTTCAGAATATTTCTCTCTCGATAAATTAGTTTTTCAACATTATATGTGCTGTGATACGCAAATCACACATAATGTGAAAGTCTTCAAGGGTAAAGGAAATATCATGACCAAAAATCTTGAAACTAATGGAGTCTCGATCATTGGTGAATATTTGAGAAAGACACAGACAATGAACCAACTGCATTGAAAATTCTCCATAGCCATAATGTATCAAAATATACCATTATTAAGCTTATCCCATTGTGTAGGAGTCAAGAAAGTTGCAATTAATTTCTTCAAATCATGGTTTCCCTTCCAGTAACCCTTACAGTTAAACCAATCTCGAAACTCAAAATATCTTTGCCCTGGTCATGTAGGTGGAGGAACATGGACATAAGGACCTGGGGGTATTATAGGTTGTCTAGGTGCTTTAGATGCTTTGCGTACTTTAGCTGCATTAGGAACTTTAGGTGCTTTATGAGCCATCTATTCAAAAAAAGTAAAAAATACAAAAAATAACATCAGGACATTATCAAAAAGATCAGTTAAAACTTCAACACCTAAGAAGGCTGACAAAAACTTCAGCTCTAGAGCTGAAGTTCGACAGTTATAAAATAAAAACTTCAGCTCTAGAGCTGAAGTTCGACACTTACAAAATAAAAACTTTAGTTCTAGAGCTGATGTTCATCAGTAACAAAAACAAAAACTTCAGTTCCTAAAGCTGGACTTCACTAGTTACAAACACAAAAACTTCAGCTCCTAAAGCTGAACTTCACCAATTACAAACACAAAAACTTCAGCTCCTAAAGCTGAATTTCACTAGTTACAAACACAAAACATTCAGTTACAAAAACAAAACACAAATTCAAATCCAAAAATAATGCCAAAGCATGAAAAAAAAAACTTAAGCTCCTATCTAAGGTATCATTGAACTATTATAAACTTCACACTTTAATAGTATCATCTATTTAACTCTCAAAAATTTTAAAAATTTGGACGTCTAATCACTAAAGAATTTATAGAATTTTCATCAACAACATAAACACCCGTTCAAAGAACCTAAAAACACAATCGTAAAAGTAAAACTAATGCACTTATCAAACTAAACCCTAAGAAACTATTTTATCATAAATACATGACTATCAAAACTAAAACCAGAAATTAAATCGTAAAATAAAACCCAAAAATTTAATGCAATATACATGTGATTAAATCGTAATGTGGGAACAACGACGACTAGCAGTTGAAAAATCAAAACAACGACAAAAACCGTTTGATTTTAGAGAAGAACAAATCAAAAAACGCGAATAACGGGAGAGAGAGACAGAGACAGTAGAGAATTATCGTATACTTGGAGAGAAAGTAATCTTTTAATAAAGAAAGGCAAAATAGTCTTTTTAAAAGGCTTTTAACAAAAAACGGGTACGGGTGCAAACAGAAAGACAAAACGGCTACAGGTTAAAAAGGAGCGCCCAAATAGGGCGCCCCATGCAGTTTTTACACCATTTGGCCCGTCATGGGACCGGACTGGACCCATGGCGGGCCAAACAGGTCCAACGGAAGTTTTCTTTTTAAAAAAGAGTCGTTGGCCCAACGGCCAAATGATGAAGAAGTCTTCAAAAAATAGTCATTTAACTCCCCAACTAATTTTTAAGCCCAAACTTTTTATTATTACAATTTTTTTATTTTCTACTATAAATACCCCATCATTCTTTTATTTTTTTTATAAAATCAATATCAATCTATCAAAATCTCTCTTTAATTTTCTTCAATATTTTGCTACAATTGTTTCTTTATAAAAAAAAATAGTTAAAATGTTATGAGTTTGCTACTATTCTTACTTTTTCAAAAAATAGTCAAAAAATATTGAGGTTGTTAAATTTATGAACAAATTATCAAATTAAAATTTTAAATTTTAATTCAAAAATTAATATGTAACTTGTATGTAATTTGCAAGTCAAACGATCCCAACGACTATTTTTGAAAATTAGCCGGTGGACCAACGACCATAATCTTAAACCTTGAAAATTAGCAGGTAAAATTTGAATTCAAAAATTAGTATGTAACTTGTATGCAATTTGCAAGTCAAATTTATAATAAAATTACAAGACATTGCCTTAGATATTTGTTTGATATCTTTTTGTCTCTAAGTTGTATTTAATTAAAAAAACAAAAAAAATATCCCTCTTCCTTTCATTTTTCTTACAAAATCAATATCAATCTATCAAAATCTCTCTCTAACTTTATTCTATACTTGCTAGAATTGTTTGCTTTGTAAAAAAAAAAAAATGTCCAAAAATTGTGAGTTTGCTACCGTTGCTTACTTTATTCAAAAACATATTAAAAAAATATTGAGGTTGTCAGAATTTATGAAAAAATAATCAAATTAGATGTTTAAATTTCAATTAAAAAATTCAAATGTAACTTGTATGCAATTTGCAAGTCAAACGGTACCAATGGCTATTATTGAAAATTAGCCGTTGGACCAACGATTATAATCTGAAAACTTGCAAATTAGGAGTTTTAATTTGAATTCAAAAAAACTTGTATGTAATTTGCAAGTCAAATTCTATAATAAAATTACAGGGCATTGCTTTAGACGTTTTTACATCTTTTTATCTCTAAGTTGTATTTAATTTTGAAAAAATCAAAAAAAAAATTATAGCGATTGGGCCCATTTATCCCTATGGACCATGGGCCCGACCCGTCTAGCCCAGGACCATGTGTTAGTGGGCCCATCCTGGGCCGGCTCCTACAAAATGCACACCATTTGAACCGTTTATTCAGGGACTGGATCGGGATCAGGACGGGGCCAGCGGCCCGCGAGGCCGACTCATTCTGTCAGGGACGGCTCACTTGCCTAACTTAGCACCACCCGAGCCATCAATATGAGCTTGGCCTGCTGGGCCAACCGCGCCCGACCGTTGATTTGTTAGGATTGGGCTATGATTTGAAGCTCGTTTGAGAATGAGACTTTTTTTAGCCAAGCCTAAGTAAGCGGGTGAAGTGCACCAGTAGCTACTCTTAAGATTGCTATTCAAAATATACCTATAACTTAAAATGTATTTAAAGATAATTCATCCAAATTTCAGAACTAAGTATTATGAATATTTGTTTCCTGAATATTTGGGCGGCTAATCTGGAATTCAGGGCTAAGTGTCCTTAATTTTTGAGTAGCTAATTTGAAATCCAGGACTAAGTGTCCTAAATTTTTTAATTGTTAATTTAAAATTCAGGACATAAGATTTGAATGCAATTTTTGAACTTTAGGACACGATATCCTAAAGTTTGAACTTTAAGGTTTAAACTTCATGACGTCATGTCTTGAAGTTTAAGCGAAGTGGCTAATCTTTAAATACATTATAAATTGTGAATATATTTTAAATAATAATAATATACTTAAAAGTGGCTAAGTAGTGTCATTTCCACTAAGTAAGCATATGTCTCGTGAACCTTGATTGAGGTTGGGTTGGGTTGGCCCTTGGGGCGCCTAATAAGAAATATTTAATTAAAAATATAAAATTAAATTCTACTAAGTTCATCATATTAAAAGATCAAACTCTTAAAATTTAAATTTTAAAAATAAAAAGTTAATTAGTTAAGTGAAATAGAAGTAACGCTACTTCCTCAGTTCCTCTAATCCTCTCTTTCGCTCTCGTAGTTTTTCTTTTATTTTTCTCTCTTAATTTTGTTATTTTATTCTTAATTTTATTGTTTTGTTCTTATCATATAGCAATAATATGGATGATCTGGTTTACTAATGTTTTACATTGAGTACCAAACAAGGTTTTAAGAACTTCTAAATGCTATCTCCATTCTCCGTAACTAAAATAGGAATATTATTTTCTTCAGCCACTTCCCAATAGTAATATTGTCTAAATTAGTAATATAAGGGTTACATAAATATAGATATATTATTATTATTATTGTTGTTGTTGTTGTTGTTGTTGCTGTTGCTGCTGTTATCTTGTTTTTACATTCATAGAATTTAAAGTATTTCAGGATGAAGTTTCGTCTAAGACTGGAAAGTCAGAATTGGACCTTTACTTAGAGGAATCAAAACTTAATCTTGAGAAATTTTAAGAGATTAATGTTGTTATGTATTGGAAGGATCATTCTAGAAAATATCTCGATCTTTCAGTGATAGCACGTGATGCACTTAGTATTCATATTACTACTGTACCATCACATATAACATTCAATTGGTGGGCATGTTCTCACCAAGTATAGAAGTTGCACCCATCATGAAACTGTTCAAACACTTTTACTATTCGAATTGGTTGCACGGCTTTTTCCAAACTCAAATTAGTTTTATTTTTATGTGAATTGAATATTATTAGTTTTTGAAATTTAGTTATGTTTAATATTTAACTAATTGACATTATGAATTATAGACATAGATGACAAATGAAGATGTTAAACACCCCTGTCACAAACGGATTTAAATTTATTTGAAGAAGGTGATGTGTTGGTGTTGGATATGCCATAAGCGTCATAGATATTTTCTTCAATAGTTTATTTTGAGTTTTTACTTTGAATGAATGAAATATTACCATTTCTTTTTTAGTATTTATTATGATATATTGGAATACTATCAAAAGTTATAAAGTTCATAGGATTTTTTGTCTAATAAGATGTTTTTTGACTCGTAAAATATTTTTTCTTTTGTTTTTTTAGGTTAGAAATTCAATTTAAAAAATATAAAAAAATTATATTTAAAAAAATAATTGGCTAGCCCATGAAGCCCAAGATCATTGTAGGACTGGGCTAAGTTGATCATTTTAATAAGGGATTTTTACACAAATAACTTTTTGTATTTACTGTTTATTTTTTTTAATTGATATACATCAACTATACTCATATTATATATGAATTATACATATTTTATACAATCGCTAGCTATTTAATTTATGCAATTGGGTAAGCGAGGCTCAGATGATAGCTGAGATGAGGATGTTGAGGTGGATGTGCAGGGACATTAGGATATATAAGATTAGGAATGAAGATATTCGGAAGAAGGTGGGTGTGGCCTCTGTGGATGACAAGATGCGGGAAGCGAGACTCGGATGGTTCGGACATGCGCGGAGGCGAAGCCTGGATGCTCCGATGAAGAGGTGAGAGCTGTTGGCTTTAGTGGGTACGAGAAGAGGTAGAGGTCGCCTAAGAAGTATTAGGGAGAGGTGATCAGGCAGGACATGGAACAATTGCAGATTTTCGAGGACATGTCTCTTGATAAGAAGGTCTGGAGGTCGAGCATTAGGGTTGTAGGATAGAGTGGTAGTTGAGCTTCTCCTTCTCCATTCCGGGGGTGTAAGGAGTTTGAGTGTGCTGGTCCTAGATGTCTTGTGGTTGATGTATCACACTAAACTTACTGTTCCCCATAGCTCTGTATCTTAGTTGCGGGTCATTGTTATTGAATATCATCTATTTTATGATTTTTAGGATGCTGTCATTATTTCTATGGTTATGTTGACAATACTAATGAATTGTTTTTTCTTTCCTTGTTTTATTTCCATCGTCATGAGCCGAGGGTCTATCGGAAACAACCTCTCTGCCCTATCGGGGTAGGGGTAAAGTCTGAATACACACTACTCTCCCCAGACCCCACGGAGTGGGACTTTACTGGATCGTTATTGTTGTTGTTGTTGTTTCAATTGGGCAAACAACTATTTAAATTAGGGCAAAAAATACCGTATACCCAACTATAGTATCTCTTTTCTCTATATGCCTCAGTTTGGAATTTACATAGAAAATCCTTAATTAATTACTTCGTATATTCCAATTAGTGATAAACAGAATCATGACTACCAATATTTTAGGTGATAATATCCCTTAAATGTAATCATGACTACTGAAACATGTATGTATAGAATATTAAGATTCACCTCTCTCCTAATAAAACGTTATTCTTCTTCTCCACTCGAATTAAAGTCAGTGAGATATGGTGATCGACGGACAGCTGCAGGACTTCTTGCTCTTATCAAGTTTACTGGAGTTATCTTGGTGGCAACCTCTCTGGTAATTGGGTCGATTTGTGTCTCAGGGACATCTACCAATTGTTGCTGCTCAACTTCTGTAGTTTTCTCAGTAGCCTCAACCTCTTCAAATATAGAATCTACATAGTACTCAGTATATTCCAATTAGACTAATAACAGATTATGACTGTAAACATTTGTAAAAAAGACTATTCATGAGAAATACCTGCAACACCAACATTGATAAATTCGACAGTTGTAATACCATTACTGTGTTGACCAGAAACTAACCTCCTCATCATATAGGTTTTCCGGTATCCCAATAGATTCACCTGCTTTCTCTATGTAAATGATAGAATAATAGCATGCCCACAAATTCACAAATTGATTATATAATATTCAAAATTAAAACTGCAATATTCCAATAATTTCTAAAAGTATTCACTCATACTACCATTAATCAATTAATATTGTAACGTATAAGAGTACAATATTCATCTCTAAATAAATCTCACAATATTCTAATTTAGATGGTAATATTGAAACTCAACATACCGCAATATTCTTAGTTGGAATATAAAACTTAACGCCTATTAAATAAATTATCTTCTAATTTAAAATACACTATTCTAATTTGAAATACAATAATATTTGAATATAGAATACACTATTCAACTATAAAAGACACTATATTCCAATGTGGAATACAATACTTAAACCATTCTTTCTTAAAAAATTTCCAATTTAGAATACAATATTTAACTCAAATATAAGTGATAATATTCCAATATGGAATATAATATTCAAACCAAACATACCATCATACTTTTTGTCGAACAATTGAATTCCATCGACACTAATTTGGTGGTCAGTCATCAAGTCGGATGCAGTTCCACCATCGTTATTATTGAGAAAGATACGGTGTTGTATCCCAATTAAATTTTAGATTGAAGATATCTAAAAGAATCTAGGGAGACTATCTAATCCCTTAAAACGTGGGATATGTTTAATGGCATATAATGATATTAAAGATTTAAGAAGTAAATAAAGTTTTATAAAATAGGTATAGAATGTAAAATAAATATTTTAAAAGTACATGGAGTTAAGTGATATTTTTAATGGGTAGCCCGCATAAATTCTCCTTTAAATTAATCTTAGATTTTTACGGTGCAGGGCCACTAGTAAGCAAATATTTATATAAATAATAGTACTTTTGTTTTATTTTATATATAGCACATTCATTTACGTATGTAGCACGTCTCAAAATTGATACATTACCACAAGTCTTTATTTTTGAAAACTGGTCCATGATTCAATGGATGATGTATTAGAAATTAAAGGTCTCCTATATTTCATCAAATTTCTAAAATTATAGTAATTATTTCTCCACTAATCTCTCCAACATTACGAACCAAAAATCTCACTTTTTTCCTTCTTTCTCTTGTCTGGTAAGACAAAATCTTACCCAAAATTCTTTTCTCTTCCCTTCTTTAAGTAAACTGCAAATTTCATGGCAACGAATAAGGTGAAACTCAATAATATTACTAATTCCATCACTATAGCCTCTAAAATTGATAAGGAATATATATATATATATATATATATATATATATATATATATATATATATATATATATATCGTATAATATTTTCTTTAGAGAAATACTATGTATTATAATGGTATTAAGGTATAACATTATATAACTATTATAATGATATTTCGAGAAATACAAATATAATAATATACCTTTGATCTTTTTAATAAGAAAGTACTTCGTGATATAATAATGATACAAAATTACATTGTTTAAAATGTATATATACCTCAAATATACATTACATTTTCCATGAAACATATGTAGTTTATTTTTTCAAAATATAAAGATGTATACTTTAGCTAGAGTTTATGTTAGAATAAAAAGGTACCAGTTCTTTTTTTTCTTGTAAGAAGATCCATATATAGAAAGTATAAAATCTATTATGGAATGAATTAATTTCCAACGAAAATAAGAAAAGGTATTACCATTTAAATATGTTAAGGATTGGTCTCAAAAGAAAATATAGGAAAAAATATTAAAAAGTACTGGGAACATTTTTATTAAGGAAATAAATGCATTAAGTGGGTGATGATAGGTACGCGATTTAAAGGTGTCTGCTAGAAATATAATTATTTAGTTGCTGCATCTGTAAAATAGGTGTTGCTGCTATGCTTTTAAAATTTTTTGTTAAGTTTTGCCTATTTATGTTTCAGTCCGGCCCGACCAGTCAAATACCAAAGCCCACGTAAGTTGGGCTGCGCTAAGTCAGCCCATAACTTTGTTTACTTGGAAAATCTATCAAATGGATTTTCCACACTTGAAGTGAAAAACACAAAGCTACTTTTATCATTCTCTGGTTCAAAGTGGGACCTATCTTGTCATGTAGTATTAAAAAGGCCTCACACAGGTAGTATTTGTTGTGTTAATCACAAAATAAAATTCTCAGTTCTCTTCAATTTTACTTTGGGATGCTGGAAAATTTCGTCTGTTTTGCCAAATAATTGCATCCCCTGAACTGAATTGAAGCTTCAATCTTTCAATTATATCAATTACAAAGGAGAAAAGAAATAGTTTATCTATAGACTATAGTAACTGCAATTTTTACTGCTGGCTATGAAAGAGAAAGTACGTCCAGTGAAACCTCACTTTTTCAAGCCAATTCAGCCAGGTTTCAAGCACGCTCTGGTGAGTAAAATTAACCCTTTTGTTATTTTCATTTGTAATTTGTCTACTATATGTATGCCTGTATGTATGATATTGAGGTACAAGAATTTTTCCCAGAAAAAAAAAAAGAAAAACACTAATATTCTGAAATTAACCATTTGGGCTAGTTTATTGTAAGTGCCCATTTGGGCTAGCTGATTGTAAAGAGCCAAAGGCGGAGCTAAGATTTTGAGTTTACGGGATTCTAGATTCTAACAAGTGTGGCTTACTGGCGAGTAGAGGTGGCAAAATGGTTAAAAGAAAACAGTTATTCACCCATATTATCCATTAAAAAATGGGTTGGATAATTTTTTTTTAAAAATGGGTCTAACATGGATAAGATCCATATTATCCGCTTATAAAATGGTTAACCAAATGGATAACTAATGTGTTTAACTTTTACATTTGTAAAGCCTCAAAAATTGGGGGTTCCTCAAGTTTGGGAGACTAGGAATTCTTTCAAAACTGATCATATTCAAGAAGCCATCCATATTATCTGCCGGATAACCTATTTTTTATCCGTCTCAAATACGGGTCGAGTTGGATAATTTATCCGTTTTTTGAATTGCTCGTTTTCGGCCCGCTCATATCCGCCCCGCCCCGCCCGTGTGCCGCCCCTACTTTCGAGTAAATTATTTATACATATTAAGTGAATTTTTAATACAAATAAAGAGTTGGAGCCAAAGCTATTGGATTTTGCTGAGCCTGTAAGCACAAAACTGGCTCCGCTCTATAAATAACTGATAAGCATAAAGTTAATGGTGAATGTGTTTTGATACAATAGCTGAAACTGATATGTTTGGTGAAAAAACAGTACTGATGATGACCAAAATATCCTTAAAGTTTTGTAAAACATTAATAAAAATAGAAGTATCTTTGTCAGTATATCAATCTCAAAAAACAGAGTTAAACAAGAGATATATACTTTGTTCATTGTGACTGCTTGCCATGAGAGTCCCTCCAAAGAAACCTCATTTTTTCAAACCTATTCAGCCAAGTTTCAAGAATGGTCTTGTGAGTATGATATGTATTTCTTCTTTCCTTTGTCTACTATATGCATGTATCATATATAGGTGGAAGAATTTATCCTAGAAAAACCATAGTCCATAT
>MU748380.1:0-16437 GCA_026770625.1 Nicotiana glauca | reverse complement strand
CCCCCCACAACCGTTTAGAATCTTCAGGTAAAGGAAACATAAGCACCATTTTCTTTCTTTTCTTTTTCCTCTTTGTTAATTGGAGTTATTTTCTGTGATAACATGATGCCTATGACATGCAATGTGCAAATGTTATAAACCATTTCAGCGTGTTCCGTCACAATTTGCATCGAAAAATGGTCTCACCTACAAGAAATGTGGTTTGATTATTAGAGATGAAAGACAAAGGTCATGGAATTTAAAGCTATATACCTCCTGCCATCACGTCTATATTGGGGGCAGATGGGCTAAATTCCGTGCTGAAAATGACTTAAAGGTGGGGGATCGAATCATGTTTGAGGTTGTTACTAATGGAGAAAGACCAATTTGGAAATTTCATGGTAAGGTTTCTTAATTAAGCAAACTCTTATTTTTCTACGATCTTTTTACTAGGTTATATACACCATGAAATTATATTACATCTTCGATAACATTATTCATTATTTGGTTGCCATACCAACTACACTTTTCAAATTTACCGAATCCTTGGTAGGCAGTGTTATCCGGTACCTGTGCTGATGGGAGGTAGCAGGTACCCGGTGGAATGGTCGCGGTGCGCGCAAGTTGGCCCCAACACCACTGTCAGAAAAAAAGTCAAAATAAAGGGGCAGTTTGCTCTATCTATTCATCAAATTTGGATGTTGAGTCCTCTTAATGTCAAGTTTTTGTTATTTAGAAAGTTGAAAGTAACATCTATGAAAGTTCTTTTACTGGAAAGGGTGAAATAGCTATCTACAAGATGTACTATGTGAGCATTTGTCTTTAGTTAATTAAGATGGTCTTCTATAAGTTCTTACTCAAGCTTTCTAGACAGTCATTTTTGTAACTATACAAACATGTTGCTGAAAGAACAAGGGATCCATTAATCATTTTAACCCATACTTTTACAAGTCCCACTAAACTCTACTGAGGGAGGGTGGTGATTTTCAATATGTTGTTATGCAGCAACAACAACAACAATAACGACCCAGTAAAATTCCACTAGTGGGGTATGGAGAGAGTAATGTGTACGCAGACCTTACCTCTACCCCGAGGGAGTGGAGAGGCTGTTTTCGAAAGACCCTCGGCTCAAGAAGACGAAAAAAATAATATTAGTATCACCAATAGAAACTATACTAAAAATAACAGCATAAAAATGAGAAAGTAGATGCAAAGCAAAAGCTTTAGACAGTACATAGACCAGACACTAGAAAAAACGAATGAGTAGTAAGACGCCACATTGCCACTAACTGACTTCAACAAAAACCTTACCAGACTAGCCTCACAAAGGTACGAAGTAAGGAAAGACTCAACCTACAACCCTAATACTCGATTTCCACCACTTCCCATCAAGTGCTATGTCCTCGTAAATTTGAAGCCTCGCCATGTCCTGCATGATCACCTCTCCTCAATACTTCTTAGGCCGTCCTCTACCTCTTCTCATGCCCTCCAAAGCCAGCCGCTCACACCTCCGTACCGGGGCATCTGGGCTTCTCCTTTGTACGTGTCCGAACCATCTGAGCCTCGCTTCCTGCATCTTGTCATCTATGACAGCCACGCCCACCTTCTCCCGAATATCTTCATTCCTAATCTTATCCATCCTAGTGTGTCCGCACATCCACATCAACATCCTCATTTCTGCAAGTTTCATCTTCTGGATATGTGAGTTCTAATGTATTCATTGTTGGAATATAGTCAGATTCAAATTTTATATCATTGAACTTTATTTTCATAGCATCAGGAAGCTAAAAGAAATATCAAGAAGGGTGTACTTTGGGGAGTGAATTCCTGCTAATATCGAAAATGAGCAAAAGTTTGGGCGGATGTTTGGACAATATTCATATTTTAAATTGTATTCTTTTTGTCATACTTAATTTCTTGACATGGGTTTGTGTTATCACCCTATAACAGTCAAACCAAACCCAAGCATCAAGTCATCAAGCAAGGCATTTCCCTATGCTGAAGCTGCTGCTCACAAGCCTTTTGGTCACTCTCATTTAGATTCAGGGCACTGTAACAGAGAATATGCAGAGTATCTGCAAGATAAAGAGGAAGAAGAAGAAGAAGAAGCTGCCGGCGATGCTGTTGAAGGGACTTCCAAGAAATTTGAATTAAAAGGTAAGATCTTTGGAGTCCATTAGATATGCTGTTTGGTCGTCAAGCCTTTTGAAGATTTGTTGATGACATGAGTATAATGCAGTAGTTTGTGATCTTATTAAGAAAATTAGAACTTTAAAACAGTAGCACAAAATACTGCAATTACTGTAGTGTGCACATTGATTGCATCACAATAATTACCACATGATAATATCCAGTTTCTACGTATTATAGTACAAGTAATTTATACTTGACGAACTTGCAAGTTAAGACCCTTCCTCCTAAAACAAGTTTCAATTTGTTAAAATGAAAAATTAGCCAAAAGATAGGGTGGGTGTTTAAAGGCTATGCGTGCTTGAATTGTAATTATTTTGTCATATTTAATATTCTTGACATGGGTTTGACTACAATTCACAATTTAATACATAAAAAAGAAAACTCCAGCCTCGTGTTATCTAGCAAGGTCAATATCATTTTGATGATATGTGCAAATGGTTATTAAACTATTTCAGTACCTTCCTACACAATTTGCTGGCAAATGGTCTCACCAACAAGAACTGTGGTGTGATTATTCGAGATAAAAGACAAAAGATCATGTAATTCAGGGTTACCTATCTATGGGTTTAAAGTGTATATTGAAGGTAGAAGGGGTGAGTTCCGTGTTGCGACTAACTTAAAGGTGGGAGATCATGTAATGTTTGAGGTTGTTACTATGAAGCAACAACAACAACAACAACAACAACCCAGTATAATCCCACTTAGTGGGGTCTGGGGAGAGTAGTGTGTACGCAGACCTTACCCCTACCCTGGGGTAGAGAGGCTGTTTCCAAATAGACTCCCGACATCCTTCCCTCCTAGAACTTCCCACCTTACTCTTGGGGAGACTCGAACTCACAACCTCTCGGTTGGAAGTGGGGATTGTTACTATGAAGTTGATCTTTGTAAAACACCTCCTATATGTGGAATATATTTTGTAGCAAACAATTTAGCTACACCAAAAAAGGGCCCAATATATACACTCCATTTTGTAATTAAATAGTGTATTATCGTGTCATATGTCATTTTCTTTTATAGAGGTATCTTTTAATTGCTTTTGCTTGTTATAAGAAGTGTGCTTCGTCTTTCATAGGTTATAGTTCATCCTAAAGGGGCAGTTGCACTATTTATTCACTCAAGTTTATACATTGAGTGCTCCAAAGGCGACCTTGCCGGTCTTTTTACGTAACTTCACCATGAAATTTATTTTTGTGTTTGTATATTCAAAACTGTAATAAATATTATTTGTAAACAACTACATATTCTAAAATTTACCCAACCAAAGTTTGGTGACTATTTATGAAAGATCTTTGTAAAACATTTCCTATATGTGGAATCTATAGCAAACATTTTAGTTATACCAAAAAGAGCCTAATTTATACACTCCATACCATAACTAAATAGTGTTTTTGAAGTGTTATATAACATTGCTCTTTCTTTTATAGGGTTCCCTTTTAGTTGCTTTTGCTTGTTATAAGAAGTCTCCTTTACCTTCCGTGGTTATAATTCATAGTAAAGGGGGCAGTTTGCTCCATTTTCCAATTAAGTTTATATATTGAGTGCTCCAAAGGCCCTGTCCTAGGTCCCATGAGGATAAATTTTCCTATGTTATAATTTTAAAAAGTTTGAAGAAAATTCGTATACTTTAAAACGATATTTGAAGGATAATATGAATAGAAGTTCTTTTTCTTGAAAAGAAGCTATGCGGAAATAGTACTGAGAAGGCCCTTTTTGTTGAATGTTTCTATTCGAGTAAATTAAGATGGTCTTCTATCAGTCCTTCCTCTACCTTTCTAGACAGTCTTTTTGTGATTCTACAAACATGTTGCTTAAGGAACAATGGATTCAATAGTCATTTTAACACATAGGATAACTTTTACAACTCCTACCAGATTCTACCGAAGTATATCATCCTTTCTATAATTTGCTTAGCGTTGAATTTCTTACCTAAGTTGAGGCCTTGAGGGAGGGTGGTGACTTTGAATATACTGTGTTAATGTATGCATGGATAGCATAACCCAGTAAATACTAGTATACTTATTCTTTTTTGTGTTTCTAGAATCTAGTCATATTAAAATATAAATCATTAAACTTTATTTCTGTAACATCTTTCTTGTTCCCTTATTATTTAGAAACCAAAAGAAATTTCAAGAAAGGTTTACGTTGGAGAATGAGTCCTACTCATTTTGTTGTCGATGTTTATACTTTGTTCATACTTTAACTATAATCTCTCTGTCATACTTAATATTTTGACATGAAATTGTGTATACAATTACCTTGTAACAGAAGAACCAGACCCCAGCGTCAAGTCATCAAGCAAGTCATATCCCCATGTAGAAGCTGCTATTCACAAGCCTTTTGGTCATTTTGTATGCACCATTCGACCCTATTGCCTTACGTATAGTTACTTGGTAAGTCTAAAAACCCATTTCACACATACCCTTCAAGAATGTTCAGGCTAAAGTGATTCTGCATTACCATTTTCTTCTTTCTTCTTTGTTTTGGCGTCAATCTTGGTGAAAACTATGAAGTTTTTACTGATATTCGCAAATGCTGGTATACCATTCCAGATCCTTCCTACACAATTTGCACTCACAAACGGTCTCATCAACAAGAAATGTGATGTGATTATAAGAGATGAATGGCAAAGGTCGTGGAATGTAATGTTACGTCCTTTTGGTACTACCGTGTGCATTAGAGGTGGATGGAGTAAATTCCGTGATACACATTGCTTAAAAGAGGGAGATCAAATAATGTTTGAGGTGGTTACTGATGGAACAAAACCAGTATGGAAATTTCATGGTAAGTGTCTTCTATTTTTTGATCATCTTATATACGATACACTATGATTATATTTGGTAAGATCTTGGATAAAGAAATTTTTACTTAAATGAAAGAAAGCACTTAGCGTTCTAGGAGAGCGTAATTCATTTTCATTTGTGGCCTTTTCAGTTCTTATTCTTATCACTGGTTTCTATCAGTATATAAATATTATTTCTGCTCTTTGGTACTCATTTTTATCACCTACTTCCCACAAATTACACCTTTTCAAAAGTTTAATCAACCAAAGTGGAAAATGATTTGAGAAGTGTAATATTTCTCACAAAAAAATCTTTTCCACATTTTACGGTCTATTAAAAAGTGCCTCTGAAACAAAATAGTTTATATACTCCATGATATTTCTGTATAGAAAATGTACATAGAGTGTTATATAACATTGTCTTTTCTTTTCTCTTAGAGTCCTTTTTATCTAATTGCATTTGTTATAAGAAGGGTGCTTCATCTTTCATAATGTGATTCACTCCATTTATTAACTTAAGTTTGACGATTGAGTTTTTTAAGGCGCCCTGGCCCTAAGTTCCATTGAGATAAATTTTCAAAGAGTAGTTGGGAAAATTCACTTGCTTCCGAACAATACTTGACGAATAATATCTAGAAAGTTTTTTTTCCTTTTAAAGAAAAATAAGCTGTATGTTTTCTTGTGTTACTTAGGTAGTCTTCTAACAGTTCTTCCTCAACTTTTTCTAGAAAACCATTCTTTGCCACTCTTCAAAGATCATTAGACTTTATTTTCGTTACATAGTTCTCATCTCCTTAAGCCTTCCTAAAAAGTTTCAAGAGTTTTATGGTTGATGTATTGTCTCTCAAAACTGTAATTATTTTAAGAAAAACTTTAATTAAAAAAGCATGTAAATGTTTTATAAGAGTTTGAAGATTATGTAACCCGACAAAGAATGTGTTATGAACCTCTCAAACAACAATTAATATTGATTAATAGCAACACCCAGTACATGGAAATAGTAAATAACATGATAACCATTAACAGCATTAGGATAGGAACAAAAAGAAAGTAGGGGGAGAGACAGATCTACAGAGAGAAATAGACGAGGGAGAGAGATACCAGAGAGAACGGAAGTTTCTAACAATATTCAGCCTACTATACTTCTGCTATTATTCCCCTATTTAACTATTCATTACAATGTATTCAACCCGTAACCCGGATCCCAGATATAACCCAAAAGCCTTTGTGGTGATCTTTTAGTTCTTCTGCTTCTCCTAGTTGGCCCAATTCTTGCATCTTCGGACAGCCCAATATCCTCCGAGTCCAGATTCCTCATCCATCATGACAGAATGTCATAGAATGTAGTCAACATTTTAAACACTTCTGCTTTCTAGCAGGTTTGATATTACTATGTACTAACTTACATAAACTAATGTATTTTTGTAGGCAAAATTTCTGGAGAATGCAAGAATCAATCAAGGGGTTGACTGAATAATAAAGTTTGTTGGTGACAGAAAAGAAATGGAACACTGAAGCAATTGAACGGAATATCTTTCTCTTTCTCGGTTGGTTCGATATACGGTTCACAACCTCAACAAAGCATGTCATGTTTTGTTCCAGAAAACTCCATGTAAGGAAGTAACTAATGACTCATCGCAGGTTTCTAACCAAGAGTACGGTGTTCCAGGTGTAGCGGGAAAAGAGGTTGTATGGTGTTTTGGGTGCTATTTCTTGGCCATTGGAACAATAAGCATGGGCGGATGTAACATAGGAATGTCGGGTTCAATTGAACTCAGTACTTTAGACGTGGAATATAAGTTTATGAGTAAAAATCCACCAAAATTGCAAAAATTTGTATATATGAACCCATAACTTAAAAAACAATACAAATCCTCCTCTGAACAAGGGTGTGATATGTTCATGTATTGTGACCAGCTTGAGAATTTCTCATGGATTTCTAACATCCTTCAGCCTTTTCTGCTTCATATTCTTGCACCCAAAGGGTTGATCTAGTGGTTAATAAAATGGGTGAAGGCTTCGGAGATCAGGGTTCGAATTCCATCCGAGATAAAAATGCTAGGTGATTTGTTTCCGTCTGTGTAAGTCGTGGTAGGCAGAATTATTGGTAAGTTGTATTGTGGGAGGCAAGCTGGCGAAAAATGAACACTTTCCGAATGAGCTGTGTGTTCGTGTTATGATTTGACCTACCGTTATAAACTTTCATGAATTGCAAGCGTACCCATTTTTTTGCATAACTTCAGCATACGGGGCTGAAGTAGCAAAGATAATCACGCAAAACTTAAGCATTCTAATAGACGGGCCTGAAGTTCAGCTCTAGAGCCGAAGTTTTTATTTCGTAACTGGCGAATTTTAGCTCTAGAGCTGAAGTTTTGTTTTGTAACTAGCGAAGTTTTTGTCCTGGGTAAGCTTTATAATGCTCCCTCTCTACCCATTTCAGCTGTGCTAGTTCATGAGGTCATATTTCGGCAATCTGTGTGCATATGCATTTTATTTATCTTATATTGAGAATTTCAACTCCCTCCCAATTGCCTTTCTTAGGCTTTCTGGGCATTAAGACTATGCGTTCCTACATAGGCTCCCTGGACTCTGGTTCCATTCAATTGCAAAGGTAATGTGTGGTAGGCCTATGTCACTAGCTTGGATTCTCTGTATTTAAAAGAAATGGGTAGAGAGGGAGCATTATAAATCATATTCCGAAACTGAATAGCTATTGCCTTGTACCAGACAAAAGGAGAAGAGCAAGAAAAGCAATTGCATCTATGAATATCTGTATTACTGTATATTCACAGCAGCAGAAGGAAACGAATGAGGAGAAAGGGGGCTGAAGTTATTTAAAAAGTGGGTATAAGTTAAAACTTTTAAAAAATGGGTAGGTTAAATAGGGGCGACCAAATAGGGCGCCCCGTGCAATTTTTACCAACTCGGAAGTACGGGCCTGCAAAGGCAAAATTTGAACCTTTTTCCATATTCTTGGCGAGAAATTAAAAAATAGTCAGATTTAAAAGTGGTCATTCAAAAATAGCCACAATTTCAAAAGTAATCGAAATTTTGCCACTTTTCATATAAAGATAAATCTGAACGAAAATACTGTTCAAAATTCGGAAAATACTCCAGCATAATATAATGGAGTTCCAGTATAATATCCTAGAAGTTCATACACATGTGCTCCAACCTCCAGTATATTATGCTGGAACTCTCCGCATGTTGGAGGTCCAGCATAAATATGCTGGAAGTTCATACACATGTGCACCGATCTCCAGTATATTATGCTGGATCGGTCCTATACTCCTATTGCATAGTGCCTATTTTTCAATAGCTTTTCAAACGCTGACTATTTTTAAATGATCAGTCCAAAAATTAGCTAGCTCGTTTATTTCAATCCTAACGAAGATCCAATTTGAAGTACAACAGAAAGTAATTTAAAATCATAGTAAAAAATAAATGGATAATTTTGGACCTTTTTCTAGGTATTTTGACATGTGGAATCTACTTGATTCAGACCTCTATTAGAGTAAAAAGCAAACAGGAGATTTTGTTAAAGGCAATCATCCTAGAGTATTACATAGGGTAAAAATTAAGTTATTTCGTATAGTAATAATAAAAAAATAAAATTAGATAAGCATTGGTGATGGGCAAGAAAAGATCAATGAAGCATGTATATTATATCACTATTCCATAATAATATAAGTTAATAACTATGTCTTCTTCCCACAATTTTATTACATATACGAGCTATATTCTTTGGTCCAGGCAAGATTTTTTTTTTCCATATCTTCCTTGATTTCATTAATAAATTTCTCATAAATAGTCATATCATATCTTCATAAATTTACTACAATATTTTCTTTTCCATATTTGTCTAGATTTTCACCAAATCCTTCTTCATTTATCAAATTTTAACAAATATAAATACTATAAAACAAGTAAATGTTCTTCGAGTATTATTTTATAAAGTTAATATTGAGCTAACGTATATCAATCACAAAACACAAAAAATCTAGTAATACTTTGTCCAGAGTCACTACATTTTCCTGGACACAATGAAATTCTCTCCAAAGAAACCTCACTTTTTTAAACCCTTCCTACCAGGTTTCAAGCACGGAATTGTAAGTAATAATTTCAGTTATTTCATCTTTCCTTTGTCTAAGAATTTTTTTTCTCACATTAAAAAAACATACTAAAGATCAATACCGTAGTCCATATGAATATTCTCTGTAGAATATTAGGTGTAATTAGTACTACTGTTTTGGGACAAGGCTAAAACACAACAACTACGACTGATCAGTCCCAAACAAGTTAGGGTCGGCTATATGAATCCTTAATAACTCGTTTCTTTAAACTCAACTCATATCACCATCATACCAATTACGGGACAAACTCCTTTAATTGTATGTGACTTCTTACTGCAGAAAATTCCTATAGGTTTCTTGAAGTATATGAAGAGGCGCGACAATATTGAACATGCAATACTGAGATGTACTGGTAAGAAGTGGCAGGTGAAGATGAACGACCGACGACTAGAAGATGGTTGGGAAAAGTTTGCAGAGGAGCATGATTTGCAATATGGAGATATATTGGTGTTCAGATATGAAGGAGATATGGAGTTTGAAGTTTCCATATTTCATTCAAATCAATGTGAGAGAGAATATGAAGAAGAACAAAAAACCCATAATGTTGAAGAGACTTCCAAGAAATTTGAATTCAAAGGTGAACTTCTTAATTTAGAGCACATTTGGTGTCATTCCACTCTTCAATTTTGTCATTTATGGAAGTTATTTATTCAAAATATAGTCCATTTTTGTTCGTTTAAGTTACTTATTCTATCCCAATTTATGTGATATTTTTCCTCTTTTTAGTCCGTCCTAAAAAGAATAGTATAATATATTTCTATATTTGATAATTAATAATTTAACTGTAGACTTTTTATTTTATCCTTAACGAAAATTTGAACACACAAATATCTCTCTCGTATTTTAGTCCAAAAGTTTCAAAAAACTTTTTTCTTTTCTTAAATTTTGTGTCCAATCAATCAAGATCGCGTAAACTTACGGGGACAAAAGAAGATTTAACATTTAGATGCTATTTATATTTACAATATTTTTGTTTCATATGTTAAATTTCTTGACACTAAACTACTTCTTGACAAACCATATCCCAGTATCAACTCATCAAGCAAGGCATTTCCCTATGCAGGAACTGACACTCACAATCACAAGCCTTTTAGTCAATCTCATTTTGTACGAACTGTTAAACCCTATTGCCTCTCAAAAGATATCTTGGTAAGTCTAAAAAACTCTACGAAGACCTTTTACAATACCATTTTTCTGAATATGAAATATGTACAGTACTGTTTGATTATATTTGCAAATGAAATTTCAGAGTATCCCTAAGCAATTTGCATGGGCAAATGGTCTCATCAACAAGAAATGTGATTTGATTATTAGAGATGAAAAGCAAAGGTCGTGGAATTTAATATTACGTTCTTATAGTACTAACGTGTATATTAGCGGTGGCTGGAAAGAAATCCGTGATACACATTGCTTAAAGGAGGGAGATCGTATAATGTTTGAAGTTGTTGCTAATGAAAAGAAACCAACATGGAAATTTCATAGTAAGTTCTCATTTTAATCAACGTGATCTTTTTTTTAATTCGTAAAATCATATAATATATACATAGAAGGGGAGCCTTGACGTAACTAGTAAAGTTACTCTTATGTGATCAAGAAGTCACGGATTCGAACCGTGGAAATAGCCTCTTGCAGAAATATAAGGTAAGGTTGCGTACAATAAACCCTTGTGATCCGATCCTTTCCAGGACCCCGTGCATAGCGAGCGGGAGCTTAGTGCACCGGACTGCTCTTTTATCTTATATACACATACATTATGACTCCGTTTGGTTCACATTTTGGATAAATTAAAGAAAATTATAAATGGAAGAAAGCATTTTGAATTCTAGGAGATTATTGTTGATGTATCATCTCTTATTATTGTTTATAGTTCTTCTTACCAATAGTTTATTTTGGAAAGAATTTACATGCTTTACTAGAGTTTGAGAATTATACAACACTAGAGTATACATTAAAAAAAAAAAAAAAAAGTAGTGCGATGCACAAAACACCCCGAATTCACGTAGGGTCCGGAGAAGGGTGCATCCCTAGGAGTGTGAGGTAAACAGTCTACCCTAATGCAAGCATTAGTGGTTGCTTCCACGGCTCAAACCAGTGACATATAAATCACACAAATACAACTTTATCGTTACTCCAAGGCTCCTCTTCATGTAACACTATATAGAATTGTCATAATATATAGTGAACATTTTGAGAACTTAGGCTTCGTAGCAGCGATTTTTACATAAACTAATGCATTTTTTGCAGCCAAATCTGGAGAGGATGCTAGCATCATTCAAGAGGTTGACTGAACAATGGAGCAATTGACGAGGGAAAGGGAAAAACAACACTTAAGCATTTGAATCTTGAAGTTTATGGCTGTGTTACTTCTATAAACTAGATTACCCTGAGTACCTAGAACAAGATGAATTTAATAGATTAGTTTACAATGTTCTAATGTTCTAATGACTATAGATCGAACCTATTTAATTTTTACAGTTTGATGGTTCATCGTTAACAAGGGTACTTTTTTTGGATCAATATTAGCATATACAGTTTGAAAAGGAGCCTTGGAGCAACTGTAAAGTTATCTCTGTGTGATCTATACGTCACATGTTCAAGTCGTGGAAGCAACAACTAATGATTCATTACCGTAGGCTGCCTGCATCACACCCCTTGGGATGCAGCCCTTCCTCGAAATCTGCATGAATGCAGAATGCTTTGTATACCAAACTGCCTTTTTTTAATCAACTTATACAGTTGGTCTAACGTGTAAAGTAATCATAATTATAGAGTTAGTGGAAAAGTTTCATCATGTCCAAATTAACATAAGATCAAGAATTATATTGACAAAGACTACACAAAAGATAGAGATCATCCTAAACTTCATCTTGGTTCTTCCGCAAAATATTTCAAAATTAATCATGTACCACAAATGTAATATTTTTTTTGGCTTAATCATCTTGCGAAACTCCTTAGCCCGACTAATCTGGATTCATGTCGAGTAGCTCAAGGTAACCGCTATACTTATAATCCATTAATTTATTTAGTCAATCAAAATATTGTCCCATGAAGTAGAAATCCTTTAGGATTTTTCCCTTTCATATACAAACTTACATGATCCCTAATTTATAAACCAAATTCATGTATTATATTACATTTTTTTTTCCCTTCAAAACAGAGTAATGAAATAGAAAATCACCCCTTTTAATAAGCTGCAACCATTGAGGCCAAAACAACAAACAAACCAAAGGAAGCCTTCAATTTTCCAGCTGATGATCCAGACGGTGGCGGCGACTGAACATCGGCCGGAGGAGAATCATCGGATGGTGACGGTGAACTAGCCGGAGAATCGGCATCCTCAGAAGGAGAAGGAGCCTCTGTTTCTTCAACAGGGGACTCTGCTTCTTCTTCTTCAGGGGACTCTGCTTCATCATCAGAGGGTGGTGGTGAACTGTTAGGTGAAGATGGTGCATTAGCCTTAGGTGGTGGAGCTGAAACTGGTGCAAGTGTTCCATCAAGTCCAGGTGTAACAAATGGCTGAGAAATTCCAAGAACTGAGATATTATAAGGCTGATTCATTACAGATTTTTCGAGCCTTGAATCGCGTTGAGCGCCTTTAACAGCTGATCCAAATACAAAACTACCATCTTTAGCTGTCACATTCAAGAAACCTTGGTCATATGCTGCTTTACCAGATTGTTGGTACATATTTGTAAATTTTGCTGTTTTGTCCTTCATACTTCTGAGTTTCAGGATATCATAGTAATCTAATACAACATAGGTTGATAATTCTCTCTTGAGAACATCATCTGATTTTGAGGTAAGATCACCAATTGCACCATTTGGAACGGCTAAGATTGTAATTGTGGCCCTTTTGTTAATTTCAGGGGCTAAGCCAGATTTTGAAAGAAGCTCATTAAAGGTGCTGTAATCTGAATATTGGCTTAGAATTTTTGTGATATTAAAGGCTGAGGCCGAAGTAGCGGCCAAGAGAAGGAAGGTACATAGGAGTGGAGCAATTGAACGGCTCATTTTTGCTGGTTACTTTTTTGAGTTTTTTTACCAGCAAAAATGAGTTTTGTTATTTACGTTTTTTTTCTCGTGTTTCTTCCTTTAGAGAAAAAATAAACCAACTCCGACTTGTTTGTTTGAAGAAATGGAGGATTATAAATAGTTGGAGTTATGGAGATGAAGGGTTGTTAAACTTGTGGATGGGAGTGAACGTTTCTCTCCCATGCAAATGCATGCACGCATAAATAGCACGAGACAATATCGGTCAAAATTTGGATAAGAATGTTTATGTCTCATTACCTTAAAGGTTGGAATGAAGTAAACTTGTCATGGTGATATATCATTCGTTTTTTTCTTGATCACAAGTTTAATGATTAAGAAGTTATTTCTAAGTTTAAATATTGAATGATTAAGACGTTTCAATTCTTTTGACCGTCTATAATTCATATTTAGTAATAAATATAAAATTCAAAATAATAATAATAATAAAACGCAATATTTAGAATATATTAGAAAATAATCTTAATTTACATGATATAGTATGATACAAAAATTGTTTATTTGAAGTAGTACACGTTACAAGTTAGCAGTTGCGGTAGTTGGCTATGACGATACACTACTAGAAATCCGCCTAAAAGCGATCAGAGTTGGTCGCTTTTTGGCTAAAAAGCGACCAAACGGTCATGATAGCTATATTGATGGTCTCTTTTATTTAGGGACCAAAGTTGGTCGCTAATTAGCGACCAACTTTGGTCTCTAAGCTAAATGGACCAAATATTCCGGATATTGACTATAGAGACCAACTTTGGTCGCTTTATTAATTTAATAATATAAATTTAGCGACCAAAATTGATCTCTAAATATAAAATACTTCTTTTATTTATTTAGTATTAATCATTAAAAAGCGACTAACTTTGGTCTCTAATCCAAATATTATATTTTAAAATCTGGAAACTAGAGACCAAGGTTGGTCGCTTTTTTATTCAATTATTTATTTATTTTATTAAACTAGCGACCAACTTTGGTCCCTAAATACATGAATTTAATTTATTTTTTAAACTTTAGTTGGTCGCTATATTACCAGAAATTTTATTTTTTTAATGAAATAGCGACCAAGTTTGATCGCTTTTTGTAGAAATCTGGGTAAATAACGACCAACGTTGATCGCTATTCTCCAGAAATTTATTTTTTTTTAACGTGAAAAGTGACCAAATAGAGACCAAAGTTGGTCACTTTTCTGTGTATTATTTTGGCAGAAACTGCCTGTTTTGGCAGCTACACCACCTGCCAGTCATACCAAAACCCTAACAAGCAACAACAACAACAATTCAAACAACAATTTCAATAAGAATACCAAACAACAACCCAACAACAACAACAACACAAAAACAACATTAAAAGCTACACTAAAACCAAGAAAGTGTAAATTTCAATAGAACTACCAAACTAAGTTAACTTTTATTACAACCCAATGGAAAACAAATTGTATTTGTCTAGTTCAAATTGTCTAAAATTCATTGATTGTTTGGTACATCATTATCATCACCCTCTGATGAAGTTTTATCATCATCACGGTATTGAGAAGGATCTATTTGTCGATGACGAGAAGAATGATCAGGGGGAGGATGGGAGGAACGGCCACTTAGAGGACGGGACGAACGAGCACGGGGACGGGCAGCCTCTGGCGATGATGGCCGAGACCGGGGAATCGAAAAAGATCCAGCTAGGAGATTTTTGATCTGCTCTTGCATGGCCTGGCACTGAGCGACCACGCCAATGTACTGAGCATCTCTAAGCTTTTGTCTTTCCTTGGACGCTTCTAGCTCGGATGTGAGCTTTGTCACAGTCTCTCGCATAGCGGAGAGGCTCTCCCCATCATGTTGCTCGACTTGCGAGGAAGTCCCTATTACTTGCATTCCACACCTATAGCGATGGAATGTCTTAGTAGGAAGGCCGTATACCTTCCCCCATTTTGGACCACCTGTAGCCCGCGTCCATAGTCTTTCAACATCCTCGGCCGAAAGTTAGAATGGCGCGCCCGAATCATTAGGTGGCTAGCTGTGTATGAATTCCTCAGCTTCAACTTTGAAGCGATCCTATAAGAAAAAGTAAATTGAATTAGTATTTCAAAATTTATATAAAAGTAAATGAAAATACTTAATGAAAAGTGAAAACTTACATGTACAGTCGAGGCTCGTCCCTCGACCCACCTTTCTTCATCCGTCTCTTTCTTCTTCTTCACAATATGTGTCTCCTTGAATAGCTCATCTTGGTTCATCGGACGGCCCAACTTCTTTTCCTGAAAACTCATAAATTTTAATTAATAAATAGAATAGAGATACTTTGAAAATTAAAATAAATTAAGCAATTACGTACCATTCTTTTTTTTACTGTCCCCTGGCTTACAGCACCTTCAGTGTGCAAGGATCCTCCCTTCTTAGATGCACGAGCTTTCTTTCCCTTTTCGCTCTTCTGTAAGAACTCTGCAGTAAGTCATTGCCTTTGCAAATCATCCCAAAACTCCTGAAGCAACCAGCCAGGCTTCTGGTTCAGCTGTCTAGCTATGGAGAAAGAATGCGACAACCGCTTGCGAGCTTTGAGATTAAAATTTGCAGCCACATCCGCATTATACTGGTGTTTCCATACAAACTTGCTCTGTATTTCAAAGGTTAAATATTATATGGAAATATCATAAATATAAATAATTATACTGCTTAAAAGAACATTTATACCTTAAATTCATTGAAAATTGCCTTATTCAGTGAGAATGGGAATTCACGCCAAGACGCATAAGGGGCATCATAAAGCTTTCTGGTTGCTTTGGTGATTATCCTCATAGTAATATTACTCAGGAGGAACCTGAAATTTAATAAATAAAACAAATTAATATCTTAGTAAAAACTATACAAAAAAATAAACATAAAAATAACAAATAACAATTACCCATCACCCTCAGGGACTATGATGATCCTGCCATACTGATCATAATGCCCTCCTCGTCAGCACCCGTAGCAGCATCAGCAGCATCGTCTGAAACATGTGTATTAGAGGCATGTGTGGAAGGAGTAGGGGGTCAGAGCTACTATCCCGCAAACAAAGGCCTCCAATAGGTGGAGTCACTGATGAAGATAGATGTGATCCCTGTGACTGCGACATAACTGCACGGATCGCAAGTGGCTGTGATACTGACTGATGTGACCCGAGTGGCTGTGACACTGATGGCTGTGATCCATGTGGCTGTGACATGGATCGATGCGATCCATCTGATGTTGCTGGGTGGGATCCACATGGTAGTGAGGCAGGTGGACTGTATGTCGGACGCACAGTCCGATGGCCCTGTGAAGAAACACCCGGGGTCTGCAC
>MU748379.1:64514-82965 GCA_026770625.1 Nicotiana glauca | reverse complement strand
CCCCCCCCCCCCCCCGGTCAAACTCTCCGAAAACCTTCAACTTTCTATCTTTAGCCAAATGGCTTCAAAATGGTCTACTGACCTCCGAATTCACTTTCGATCGCGCCCCCAACTCCAGAACCACTACACGGAGCTATTCAAAGTCTCGGAATTCCAAACGGACATTGATAACACTGAAATGCACTTCTAACCAAACTTATGAAATTTCTTCTAAAATGCCAACTTCCACAATAGGCGCCAAAGCGCTCCCGGGTTATTCATAACCCAATCCGGGCATACGCCCAAGTTCGAAATCATCATACGAACCTGCTGGAACCTTCAGATCTCGATTCCGAGGTCGTTTACTTGAAATTCAAATCCTAGCTCATTCTTTCAACTTTAAGCTTTCGAAATGAGAATTCTCTTCCCAAATCAACTCTGGACTTCTTGAAATTTAATTCCAACCACGCGTACAAGTCATAATACCTGAAATGAAGCTGTTCATGGCCTTCGACTGCTGAACGGAGCACTGGTACTCAAAATGACCGGTCAGGTCGTTACAACAATATCATCCCAAAACCCGAAAACTCACATAAACACAAGCTAACGGAAAGTAATACACGACTCTAACTCCAGAATGTCTAAAGCAAAAGTACCAAAGGAAAAGCTAACTGCTAAAGCTAGAATAAGATTGAGACTCCTGGTCTGTGGACGCGACAGATGTACCTCAAAGTCTCTGCTAGATCTCTCCGCCTCAAGAGTGATACGCCTGGGATGAAGTACCTGGATCTGCACATGAAAAACATGCACAGAAAGGGCATGAGTACACCACATCGGTACTCAGTAAGTGCCAAGCCTAACCTCGGTTGGGTAGTGACGAGGAAGGTCAGGGCCATACCGAGAATAAACATAATAATAAGTCTTGCAACATCATGAAATAAACGGAAGTAATGAGTACAACTACGAAGTAAGACAGGTTATACAAGGCAACAATTAACATTTGGAGAATAAGATAACACAAAGTAAAACAACTCAATATTAATGCCAACAATGAGGATATCCCAGGATACTGTCCTGTAGCCTCTTTCATCAACTGTCCAAGGAGCTCCCGGTATACCGTCCCCTAGTCCATCATATGAGTATATCCGGAGGATCTCCTGGGATACCGTCCCATAGTCCAACTATCAATGTGCAGGGGGGATCTATCGGGAATCTAACCCGTAGTCCCAAGTAAATATTCAGGGGATCTATTGGGAGTCGAACTCGCAGTCCCAAAGTAAACAAACAAGAGGGGGGGGGGAGCTACCGGAATCCCACATCCGCAGTCCCAATATAAATACACAGTCACAATAAGAAGACATCCATAAATAAAGTCCAAAAATACAAGGCAACAGGTAGTTCTAGTCTAAGATGCTTCACGTAGTACAAACAAGGCAACTTGAGCAGATAGGCATTTTGGAACAACTAAGCATGCTTTTCTAGCTAACACAGTCTATAATTGCAATAAAATAAAGCAGATAAGAAGGAAACTCAGTCTAAATATTTAAAGTAAAACCGGATTTTTCAATAATTAGCTCAAGTACACGCCTGTCACCTCACGTACAGGGCATTCAATTACCAAATACAATATCCTAATGAGAAAGGTCCCCCACACAAGGTTAGAGAAGCCACTTACCTCGAACCGGCACGAAAATCAACTAGAAACCACGCCTTTGCCATGAGTATCTGACTCCAAATGGCCCAAATATATTCAATTCAATTTCATATCATAAATAACATCTCAAGCAACTAATTCTACTATTTAATTTAAAGCTAAGACACGAATTTAGGTAAAATAACCAAAACGCCCATCAAGCCAACATTTCGGAATCAGATAAATTTTACATTTTCAGAACCCTCGTACTCTCATGAGTCTAACCATACAAAAATCTCTCAAATCGGAGTTTAAACACCCACTCAAAACTCAATAACTTGGTCTATGAAGTTTTACCCATGTTTCATTCAAAAATTCAAAATTAAGGAGGAATAAAATCCCTAAAAATTTCTCCCAAATCCGAGCTCCCAAACTTGTGTTTTGATAAAAATGGCTAACCCCCGGATTTTGAAATGTTGATAACTGCCCAGGTATTTGTTCAATGTGATCGCAGGAATTGGGCTGCGAACGCGAAGAGTAAAGTTAAAAGGCTCCTGAAAATTGTCTATGCGAACGCATCCCAAACCACGCGATCAGAGAAGAGAAGGAAATAGAACTATGCGATCACGAACTCGGCCACGCGATCGCGAAGAGGAAATAGCAATGAGGCACCAACTCCTAAGTTCTACTATGCGAACGCGTGAGTGCATTTGCGAACGCGAAGAAGGGGGAAGCTGACTTATGTGATCGCGAACCATATAATGCAATTGCGTAGAACAAAAATACCACCCCTTGAATTTACACTATGCGATCGCGAAAGGAATGATGCGATCGTAGGGAAGGAAAATGGCCTGCAACAGCTGAAGCAAAATCTGCAACTTTGAACAACACAAAAATGCCCCGTTGAGCATCCGAAACACACCCGAGGCCCCCGGGACATCAACCAAACCTACGCACATATCCCATAATATCATTCAAACTTGTACCAATCCTTAAACCACCTAAAATAACGTCGAAAACTCGAATTGATCAATGATTTAAGCCTAAGAACTTCAAATTTTATCAAAATACACTTTCGATCAAAAACCTAACCAATACACGTCTGAATGACCTTAAATTTTGCACACACATCCCAAATGACATGACGGAGCTACTGCAGCTTCCAGAATTCTATTCCGAACCTTGGATCAAAAACTCACTATCGGACAGAAAATTTCAAAAATTCAAACTTCGGCATTTCAAGCCTAAATGAGCTACGAACTTCCAAAATGCATTCTGAACATGCACCCAACCCCAAAATCACCTAATGGAGCTAACGGAACCATTGGATTTCCATTATGAGTCCGTCTTCACATTGTTCCAACTACGAACCACTTTCCAACACTTAAACTCTCATTTAGGGACTAAGTGTCCCAAAACTCTTTGAAACTCAAAACCGAATATTCCGGCAATTCAAAAAGCATAAATAGACTTGGGAGAAGCAGTTAATAGGGGACCAAGGTGTTAATTCTTAAGACGACCGGCCGGGTCGTCACAGTATATATGTACTTCCTGACAATCTTTACTAAATTTTGAGTTTTGGTGGAAAACAATAAAGTTACTTCCGTCTTAAAAAACATCACTTACCAGGAAATCTGGAGCTCCATATTCGATGTGAGAGCTTTTGGAGATCTTCTTGAAGGAAGTTTTGGTTTGGATTATTGTTTATAGAGAAAAGTTTTCAGCAGACAAATGTGTATATATTGGTTCTTTTGGAGACAGGAAACTATAACAATAACGCTAGATTATTATATGTGACAGTGACATTAAGTTTAATCGCTGGTTTTTACAAGATTTCTATCAATATAATATAAGAGTAAAAGGAAGTTGAAATGTATTTTCAAAAAATTTACTATGGTAGTAAAAGTTAACTTTTCAGATTCAAGATGAATACTAATTTAATATCACCAAGCTATTGACCTGTAGTAAGAGTGCTTAGTATAGAAAACCAGTCTGAATTGGAATATGGTAATAGCATGCTACATATTAGCCCTGAAATGTCTTTTCATCTCTATAATATCTTTAGTATTATGTGGCTAAGAATCATGCTCTTGCAGCTATATTTCTTGGAATTATTTTTTTTTATATCGGTACACTTATTGGCACTATTTTTTTTTGCTCTTTCCCAGCAAAAAGCTTCGTGATATTATTAGGATTGCCACTTTACGGACAAGGCTTTCTGAACTTGTAGGTTATTTGTTGATTATTTAACCAAGAGATTTGTAGTTCTCAGAATACAACTTCTAGTAGAGGGTAAAAAAGAAATGAACTTAACTACATCATCTTTCAGATGACACAAGACATATCAAGTTGTGCTTAAAAGCAAAGCTAACAGCAGAAGCTGCTTAAGCTATGTATATACACCTTTTTATATGTCAATTGTACGTATCCTTATGTTTGGAGACATTAATCAATTTCTGATGAAAAGGTAGGACGAATAGATATATTTATATGAATATCATTGATTCTGCCAACATTTCTTGAGAGTTATACCATTAGATGCATTTTTAAATAAAAATATTGATAAAGCTTCAGCACACCATTCTGAACTGTGTACATGTGTTTCTTCCACTTCTGTTTCCTTATCCACAATACATTTAAAAGTTGGACATGCAAAAGAGTTTGCTATAATCTTGACCTCAGAATATATGATGTGTGTGTTTATGCTAGGGTTGTGAAATGCAAGAAGCAAAACGAAGCGATCCCTTACCCGCTTCTGCTATATGAAGTGACTCAGGTAGACAAAAGCATGAGCTTCCCACTAAAAAGGGAGAAGCAGTTCTGAACTAAATATTAGGCTGACCAGTGTTAGGTGCATAGTATGGTTGTGTAGGTTCTGAACCTCTAAAATAAGAAGCCTAGAATCTGGTAGTTGCGCATGCCCTGTTGATAATATTATGGATGACATATATTGATCGTTGATGTATGGATGGATCTTAGGTTCTGTATAGTTGTATTTACAAATGATGTTTTGAGGAGGTTGAAAACTTTGGAATAGTCATATTTATAAAGGAAATTCTACCGAAAATTTTAAGAATTTAGAGAGTTAGAAAGTTTTCTAGTTATCAAATTCGTCATTCAATTACTTTGTGATTCAATCATCCTAAAGATTTTGTTTAATTATTTCTCATTGTCTTTTGTAGGTGCAACAATTGCGGATGAAAGCAGTAATGAAGACCTTACTTGAGTGTTGTTATCGTTGTTAGACTTTATATTATTATGTTTAAGGATATTTTAGTTTAGAAATTTTTTTATGCAAACTCATCTATTTTGACTTTTGAATTGTTGAGCAAACAATGTATCCATATTTTATTTTGTACATGGATAATGCTAGTTGGATATGGTTTAAACAATTTCATAGAATAGAAAAATATTTCTCATATTTCTTCCATAAATATCAGAAATTATAATATATTGCAATGGAATATAACCGTTCCAATAGACCTAGCAAATAATAAGAGCAGCCCATAATAACTGTTCCAATATATTATACTATCCATTACAATAGGTTACTGATAATTGTTCTAATATATCACAAAAACCATTGCAATATATCAAGAAAAAATATTGCAATAGACTTAAAAATCAACTGTATTAATTTATTAGGACGTTATATAACCATCCCAATAGAAAAGAAAAAAGTTCCTATAGATAGAACAATGGTAGCAGCCCAAACCGTTACAATATCCCTATATATGGAGACAATTTTTAAACCGTTGCAAATAACCGTTCCAATAGACCTTTTGTAACGCTGAATCCCGGAACACGTCCAAATCCATCCCAACAGCCCTATAGGGACGATTAGCATATCTATTGCAACAGTTTTCGAAGGGTTTCCATAACTGTAATTTCTAGTAGTGGGACCTGCTCAAGTTCTCCCTGTCGCTCCAGTATCTTTTGTTCTAACCTCAAAACTAAATCATTCGGTGCCAGAGTACTCCAACTATCTGAAGCTTCTGCATTTTTCGTATTTTTCATTCAAATACCACTTAAGTCGTCCATTTTAGCCTTCCCCTTGCTCTTTGTATTACTTGGAGGAGGAGGTGGTGGAAGGCCTCTAAATCTAGTATGATAAGCTAATGATACTAGTATGAGCGAACCAACTTTAGGGGATAGAAATAAAAATATAAAGAAAAACAAAAAGGCAAACAAGTTAGTAAGAGTTCTGAAATATTTGCAGTATTTAAACACATATTACGGGAATATAAATTCTCATCCTAATTTGGGAGCCTCGTTGTGCCCGAGGTAGGCCTAGCGGCAAAGAAATTTGGTGCCAATAATTGCCTTATTTCATTAATGTAAAAATAAACGTCCCAAAATGACACTAAATAAGATAATGTTGCTAATGGCACTTGGCCTTATTACATTAAAAAGGAAAGCAAGTAAATCTAATCTACTTCATCCCAGAGGGACCCTCTCCAAACCGGATGCTGTTGTTAATCAACTCTCCCAGCTCGCGCAGGTTCAGCAGTAAGAATGCCCTTGACAGATGCCCTCCTGCAATTCCTTCAGCATTTTGACAGTCGCTGACCCTCTTTCTTATCTTCCCTTCCAATTCCATTAAACTGTACTCCAGATATTCTAAACTAACACTGGATTTAACAGCTCTTTCTTTCCACTCATTAATCATCTCTATATAGGCCTTATACAATGCTATATGTTCAGCTTCAGACTCTCAAACTCTTTTGCGCAGCTTGTTATACTTCACCTCTGCTTTGGCGAATTCATCTATGAACCTGTTTCCTGGACCAACCCTTGAATCAAAGACTCCTGACAGATTATCATCTAACCATGTGGGATAAAAGAATGAGTGGCCCTCATGGTATCTGTCTGGATCGATGGTATCCTTCTCTACAATAATCTTCAAAGTCCATATATGTTGTGCTTCATTCTTAGATGGGATGGCATCACCTTGGAAATCGGCTCTGAAATGACTCATGTTAGAGACCCGTGGTACGACCTGTCTCCTGCTTGCCTATCTTATAACTCCAAGGAGCGCATAAGGGTATATCCCCCTAAATCTGATCAACACCAAATATGGGACGTCCCTAGATCTGATGATGAACTCGTCAGTGGGGAACCATTTGAACATCCACTGAACTTGTTCCTTAGTCAATTTGTTGAAAAATTGTAACCACCATACATCATCCTTAGATTGATCGAACATGTCTGGAATGTAAGTCATTCTCTTAGGGTGATGGAAGGCTATGTGGTCATTTCACGGCCTTCGTGGAAACTCTTTGCAGTATTGGCCCCTTTGGAGTTGTTCTAATAGCCAGACTTGTAATAGCAAGTTGCAACGCTCAAAGAATTTGAACCCAATTTTGATAGCGTTCCACAACCCTCTATATGTCTAAAACGATCATAGGGACAAGTGTATGTCTTCCCATCAATCCCGTCCATTAGAGTTTTGGCCACTATGGCCAGCCTAGTATACATTCTATCCTTTTGGATTGGGAACACCAGCATGCCCAAGAAGCACACAATAAATACGAAGACCCTTCGATGAACCCAGCCCAAAGAGGTGATTGAGAACTCATCATAAAAAATACAGTGAGAGATATTGTGATCGTATCTTTAATAAAGGAAATCAAAAGGTATGTAGGAGTTTTTAGGCACTCCAAATCATCATTTTTCTTTAGCCCCATCATCTTAAGGAACACTCTAGTGTTGCGATTTCAGGTGCTAGCAGACCAGGGCTATCCCAAGGTAACCCAGCAAATCCCCTTATTTCTTCTAGAACATGAGTCATTTCTATGTCTCCAAAACATAACACAACCCTTTCTTTATCCCAGAACAGAGTGGCAGCTTCAATCAAAATCTTGTTTGGTTGAAGATCCAATAGTGATGGTTGATAACTAGGATTTTGATGCATTTTATACTCCTTCTTTCTTATGCTTTGATATTGTTCTTGATTACAGGTTTGATCAACAAAAGGACAAGATGTCAAAGATCATCTCAAAAGGAGTGAAACTTGAACAAGTGCCAAAGACAAAACAAGCTCAGGTAAAATAGGCCCAGTGCGGAGTGTTGTGCGGTCTTGCACTAGGAGATTCAGAGAGGTCGATTCCAAGGAAAAAAGCAATGCAGCCGCACTAGAATTTGTGCGGTCCGCACTGAGACCAATGTGGCCGCACTTGATTATGTTCAGTCCGTATAGCCAAGATTCAAAGAATGCTAGTTTTGATTTTTCAAGCCAATGCGGTCTATGGCCTGCAGTCCATATTGTGCGGACCGCACTAGAAGCCTACGTGGCCGCAGTCCATTGACCGCGGTTCATTTTGTGCGGTCCGCACTAACCTCGCAATTGCATTTTTGTCCAGATTTTTCAGCCTAGTATAAATAGCTTCTTTTTCCATTTTAAGGGTATCAGATATTGTAATTAAGAAGCTACACTCGTGGGTTCAACTTTCTAAGACATTTTTGGCAATTTTATCTAATTTCATCATTGAATCTTGTTATTTAAGTTAGTGATTAATTAGTATGAGTTTGTCTTCATCTATTTCTTGTTTTTCTTCTTCAATTATGAGTAGCTGGACCCATTAGCTAGGGTTATGGCTCAACCTTAGTGTGGGTAATTGATGGGTCTTGTATTTTAGGGATAAATTGACTATGGGTGATTGTTATTTGGGCCAATTTCATGGTTAATTTCTGAATTAGTGGTTGCAAACACTAGTTTGTGTTGAGTTGACTTGAGCTCTTCTTTAGAAAGAGGGCCTAAGTCTCCGAAATTGGTCCAACAAGGAATTGGGGTATACTCAACAGATTGATAGCCCAAATTAAAGGGTTAAACCTCGAGAGAGTAATACCCGACTTGAATCCTAGTTGCTTGTGCAAATTTGCATACCCAATTAGTCTTGAGAAAGTCAATTCGGCAAAATCACTCGAACCATCGAGAGGTGTAGAGTAGGTAAAATCACGCAACGGTTATATCATACTCCCCAAATATGTCAAACATGCCTTAGACTCAAGTACCCATCAATTGACCACCTAGGCGAAAGTCACTACCCTATTGATGCCCTGATAGAAGGTTTTTGTATCATCGCCTATATCATATCATTATCAATAGGGTAGTGACTTCTGCCTAGGTGGTCAATTAACGAGTACTTGAGTCTAAGACATGTTTGACATATTTGGGGAGTATGATATAACCGTTGCATGATTTTTCCCACTCTACACCTCTCGGTGGTTTGAGTGATTTTGCCCGAATTGACTTTCTCAAGATCAATTGGGTATGCAAATTTGCAGAAGCAACTAGGGTTCAAGTTAGGTATTACTCTCTCGATGTTTAACCCGACTTCATTCAACTCAAGATCATATAGGGCTTTTGTGGAGACATTGTGAAGGCTTTTAGTTCAGGGTAGGAATTGTTTTGGTTTCCATCTTCCCTTTAGCACTTCTTTTGATTCATTTGGCATCCATTCACTTGACCCTTTGAGTCATTTCACTTCTTTCTAAGGGGTTAGAGAGACACACTGTCACTCTTTCTTATGCATTTCATACCAACCTAATTGAACAACTCGTAGTATTATAACTCTTAGCATAATTTAGTTGCAATTAACATTTGTAGTTTGATAATAGTATAAGTAAAAAAAAACCAAAAAAATGAATAGATGTATAATTAAGAACATATATGCAATCCTAAACTAGATAGATACTCGATTCCAATTCTAGCTCTCTGTGGATATCGATTCTGACGCATTTTATACTCCTTCTTGCTTATGCTTTGATTAGAAATTCATACAAAATAGTTCCAAAAGTCTTACAAGTTGTGCTTTATTGCAGGTTTGATCAACAAAAGGACAAGATGTGAAAGATCAGCTCAAAATGAGGGTACCTCAAGCAAAGCTTCACTTGTACCTAGCACATTTGCCTTTGATGTTATGGTCAAAAATAATTTGTTGTGTTTAGGATGGTGAAAGTCATGACCTTGAGACTCTTTTGTTGGCTGTTAATCATCAAATGGTTTTGGCCGCGGTCCGCTCTAGGGCTTTGGACTTGAAAAATAGCTTTCTGAACCTTGGCATCACAGACCGCAGAGAATGGACTGCAGCCGTGGAGGCTTCTAGTGCGGTCCGCACAGAATGGACTATAGACATCGGGGAGATAATGGTTTTGGCTATCTATTTAGTTATTTTTATGTATTATTCTTCTTTCCTTCTTTGTTACTAATTTGTGTGTGTCAATACTTCAGGTACAAAAAAAATGGGCTTTAAATGCTAATGACCCTCTTGGAAATGTGAATGCGGGGGAGGAGGCCGATGACAATGGAGATAAAGAGGTGCCTCTTGTACCTCAAGGACAATGTAGAGACTGCCAGGCCAATGCAAATGACAATATTTCAGACCCTCCTCTGCCACCTCCAAGAGTGGCTCCCGGAGTTCTTCCCAACCAAGGCTATGTTGTGCTATTGTTCCGCCCTGGATCCGGGCGGGAAATTTTCAAATTACCAATATGATGCTGACATTATTGGAGCAGCATGGGTATTTCATAGGTGCTCCCACTCAGAATGCGTACGAATATCTAAAGGGGTTCGTGGATACCTATTGGAGGAGCAAGTAGACCAATGTGTCCGAAGATGCAGTTCGATTGAGGTTTTTCCCATTCTCACTTAGGGGGAAAGCATTGGATTGGCTTGAGGGAATTTCCAACCATTACATCACAACATGGGATGAGTTGGCAGATAAGTCTTTGCTAAATGTTTCTCACCAAGGCACATGGCAGCACTACGGGACGAGATCTTAGCCTTCAAGCAGGAGCCCACCGAACCATTACATGAGATTTGGGAGAGCTATAGAACTATGGTGAAGTAATGCCCCAACAATGATATGACAGAGGCGATGATAGAACAAACCTTCTATTGGGGCATTGTTACAACAAATCAATGCATAGTGAACCAATTGGCCGGGGGTAATTTTACAAAGTTGACGTATGATGAAGCTTCTGCCATTCTTGATGAGATGGTAGATACACCCTCCGCATGGCAAAGTAGATCCAATATGCCCTAGGGTGACCTCACAGTCATTCATTTGTACAAAGAGTTACATGATCATGGGCAGGCGATCGCGGAGTTGACAACTACCATGAACCAACTAGCAAAGGCACAGTTGCAAAAAGTAGTCCAAAATTCCTCGCCAAGTGAATGCTATGGAGGGTGTTAACATTCTAGTGAACCAAAGAAGATGAAGAGGTCAATAGAACCAAGGGAATTCGGATCAATTTGATAATGATGGTAGTGGATTTCAAGATGATGGCTATGATGAGCAAAATGAAAAGGTACAAACTGTGAACAATTATCTAGGCCAAAGAGGCAGTTCTTCCAACCAACAACAACAATGGAGGTCCCAAGGTAATTGGGATTATCAACAACAAGGCAACAATAATTGGGGCAATCAACAACAAGGCAAAAATAAATGGAACAATCACCAACAAGGGAACAATAATTAGGGAAATTGATTATTGGGGAAACAATAATCAAAATTTGAATTGGGGAAATCAAAACAACAATCGGAACAATCAAGGAAACTGGGAGAACAACAACAATCAGGGTGGATGGAACAACAATCAAGGCAATCAGGGGCAAGGTTTTCAAAGGCCCCCATTGAAATAATATTCGAACAAATAATGAAGAAGAATGCGGATTCAGATGCTCAATTGTCTTCTAACAATACTTCCATTCGAAATTTGGAGGTGCAACTAGGTCAAATCTCTCAATCGTTGAATATAGTCCCTAAGGGTGCTCTACCAAGTTATACGGGAGTGAACCCAAAAGGTGGGAACAATCATGTTATGGCAGTGATCACTAGGAGTGGACGAGGCGGTAATGTGAATGCCTTCAAGCAAAAGCAAGTTTTGGGTAATGAAGTTGAGTTGCAAGAATATGAAGTTCCTTAGGTGGTTGAGAATCTGGTTGATGAAAATGTGAATGAAGAAGTGAGGATTGATATTCAAGATGTCGAGGTGGAAACGCAAAATGACGTGAACCCGTCTAGGGAACACATAATTGACATGCGGAACCGGTTGTGCCGAAAGTCAAGGCACCCTTGCCTAGACCACCTCCACCTTATCCTCAAAGGCTAGCCAAGCAAAAGAATGAGAATCTGTTTAAAAAGTTCACTGACATGATGAAGACCCTATCTATCAATATGCCTTTGGTGGAGGATTCGGAGCAAATGCCTGGCTACGCCGAATTTATGAAAGATTTGGTGACTAAGAAAAGATCCATGGAATGTGAAACTATCAAGATCACCCACCAAGTTAGTGCTATAGTACATTTAATGGCTCAAAAGTTTGAGGATCTCGATACTTTCACCATCCCTTGCACTATCGGTAGTGCGAATTTTGCTAAGGCTTTATGTGACTTAGGAGCAAGTATCAACTTGATGCCCTAGTCAGTTTTTAAGAATTTGGGTATTGGGCCACCGAGGCCAACTTCCATGAGATTGCAAATGGCGGATAGATCAATGAAGCGACCATTAGGTATTGTTGATGATATGCTTGTCCAGGTGGAAAAATTTATCTTGCCAGTTGATTTTGTGACTTGGATTACGAGGTGGACTATGAAGTCCCGATCATATTAGGGAAAACTTTCCTTGCTACGGGGAAGGCTCTACTTGATGTGGAAGCAGGTGAACTCACTTTTCGGGTGGGTGATGAAAAGGTAGTATTCCATGTGTGCAAGTTAATGATGCAGCCCAATTGTACCGAAGTGCGCTCATTTGTGGATCTAGTCAGGGTTGTGATAATTTATGGTAGAAGTGCCATAATTAATGTGGAGGACCCATTGGAGGCCGTGTTGTTAAATCTTGATGTCAATGATGATGAGGGCCGAGTGGAATGCGTGAATGCTTTGCATGGAATAGGCTCTTATTCTTATGAGCCTAGGAAGCTATCCTTGGACCTTGAAAATAGAAAGACTCATCCGATAATCAATCGAGGGACCTCCGGTATTGGAGTTGAAGCCATTGACTCCACACCTCAGGTATGAATTCTTAGGCCCTAGTTCTACTTTACCAGTTATTCTTTCCTCGTGTCTTACTAACTTGCAGGTAGATGCCACTTTGGCGGTGCTCAAAAAGAGGAAGAAGGTAATTGGATGGACTTTGGCTGACATTTGGGGAAATAACCCTGCATTCTATATGCACAAGATCATTTTGGAGGATGATGCAAAACCCTCCTTGGAACATCAAAGGAGGTTGAACGAAGCGATGCAAGAAGTTGTGAAGAAAGAAGTGATAAAGTGGTTAGATACCGGGGTTGTGTACCCTATTTATGATAGCTAATGGACTTCTCCAGAGCAATGTGTGTCGAAGAAGGGTGGTATAACTGTGGTGACAAATGAAAACAATGAACTTATTCCCACTCGGACAATTACCGGATGGAGGGTTTGCATGGACTACCGGAAGTTGAACAAGGTGACCCACAAGGATCACTTCTCATTGCCATTCCATGACCAAATGCTTGATCGACTTGTGGGGCATGCCTTTTATTGCTTTTTGGATGGATATTCGGGATATAATCAAATCTTAATCGCTCTAGAGGATCAGGAGAAGACCACATTTACTTGTCCATATGACACCATTGCTTTCTCTCGGATGTCGTTCGGGTTGTGTAATACCCCAACGATATTCCAATGATGCATGATGGCTATTTTCACCGATATGGTGGAAGATATTTTGGAGGTCTTCATGGATAATTTTAGTGTCGTTGGTGATTCATTTGAAGAGTGTTTGGGAAATCTGAATAGAGTTTTGGCCTGTTGTGAAGACACAAATCTCGTACTCAATTGGGAAAAATACCACTTCATGGTTGAGGACGTCATAGTGTTGGGCCACAAAATTTCAAAGCATGGGATTGAAGTTGACAAATCCAAGATAAAGGTGATTTCAGGGCTTCCTCTCCCCACTTCTGTCAAGGGGGTGAGGAGTTTTCTTCGGCACGCGGGGTTTTACCGGAAGTTTATAAAAGATTTTTTGAAGGTGGTAAACCCCTTGTACAAGCTACTAGAAAAGGATGCCAAGTTTGTGTTCGATGAGGGATGTATGCAATCATTTGAGCTTCTCAAACTTAGGTTGACCACTACCCATATCATTACCGCACCAAACTGGAGCTTGCCTTTAGAGCTCATGTGCGACGCGAGCGACATTGTGGTTGGAGATGTTTTGGGCCAAAGGATTAACAAAATATTTCATCTGGTGTACTACGCAAGCAAGACCATGAATGAGGCTCAAAGGAACTACACGGTAACTGAGAAAGTGTTGTTGGCCATAGTGTTCGCAATGGAAAAGTTTTGGCTGTATCTTATGGTGGCCAAGGTCATAGTGCTCACCGATCATACCGCCCTTAGGTACTTGATGACAAAGAAAGACTTCAAGGAAAGGTTGATGCGATGGGTATTACTACTTCAAGAATTTGATCTAGAAATTGTGGACCGGAAGGGTAGTGAAAACCATGTTGCGGACCATTTGTCCCGCTTGGAGAAGGAAGGAAGGCCATGTGATGGCCTAGAGATCAATGATGCATTTCCCGATGAGCAACTCTTTTCGGTGTCAATGAATGATATGACATGGTTTGCCGATATTGCTAATTTCCTTGTGACTGGTATAATCCCGTGTGAGATCTCTTCTAACCAAAGGAAGAAGCTCAAGCGGGAAAGTTTGGACTTCTATTGGGATGAGCTGTACTTGTTCAATATTTGCACAGATGGTATGATCCGATGGTGTGTCCCGGATGAAGAGCAATTTAGCAACCTATAAGCTTGTGATTCCTCCCCCTACGGTGGCCATTATGGAGGGACGAGGACAATTTCAAAAGTTCTGAGTTGTGGTTTTTATTGGCCAACCTTGTGCAAAGATGCAAGTGATCTAGTAAAAAGGTGTGATCAATGTCAACGAGCGGGCGGGATTTCCAAGAAAGATGAGATGCCTCTAAACACCACTCTCGAAGTGGATATCTTTGATGTATGGGGTATCGATTTTATGGGCCCTTTTGTAAGTTCGTGCGGAAACACCTACATTCTTGTAGCAGTTGATTATGTCTTAAAATGGGTTGAGGCCATTGCCATGCCCAACAATGAAGCTAGGAGTGTGGTGGCATTTCTAAAGAGGAGCATTTTCACGAGGTTTTGCACTCCTCGGGCAATTATTAGTGATGGAGGATCGCCTTTTTGTAGAGCTTTTGATGCCTTGCATTCCAAGTATGGTGTCAACCACAAAGTGTCTACACCTTATCATCATCAAGCAAGTGGGCAGGTTGAAGTGTCCAACCGGAAGATCAAGAGCATTTTGTCGAAAACCGTCAATGCCAATAGGACCGATTGGTCTAAGAAGTTGGATGATGCTCTATGGGCTTATCAGACTGCTTACAAGACCCCAATTGGTATACCGCCGTACCAGTTGGTGTTTGGGAAAGCATGTCATCTACCAGTGAAGTTAGAGAATAAGGCCATGTGGGCCTTGAAGAAGTTGAATCTTGATTGGGATATAGCTGCTAATCTTCGGGTGGAGCAACTCAACGAACTTGACGAATTTAGGTTCCATGCCTATTATAGTTTGTCCCTATATAAGGATAAAATGAAATACCTTCATGACAAATATACTCGGGGCAAGGAGTTCCAAGTGGGAGATTTGGTGCTTTTATTCAATTCTCAACTAAGGTTGTTCTCGGGAAAGCTAAAGTCTAAGTGGAGCGAACCATTTGAAGTAGTGTATGTGACCCCGTTTGGTGCTCTTGATTTAAAGAACAGAAGTGGGGAAGTTTTTCGAGTGAATGGGCATAGGGTCAAGCACTATTTGGGGAAGTTTGATGATAGACATGTGGTGGCTCTTGTGCATTTCAAATGATTGGATAGTAACATGCATCTTGCCGCAACGTCAAATCAGCCGCTTCTTGAGAGGCAACCCATGTGTTTTTCTTCTTATGTTTATTTGATTTTCATTGTAGTGTAGGATAGATTTTTGGGCTAACTGGTTGTGAGATGTTACATGATTGTGTTGATGCAGTACAGGACATAGTAGAAAAATAAGCAAGTCTCTGAAGTTTTCAGTATGGTCGCAGTCCATTATGTGAGGACCACACTGAAGAAAGTGTGAAAATACAACTCTCTGAAGTTTGCCACTACGGCCGCACTATATTTTGTGCGGTCCGCGGTGGACCACTGCGGCCCGCAGTCCATTTTGTGTGGACCGTAGTGTGTTGCCTCCTCAAGATTGACTATTGTTGTACAGTGCAGACCGCGGTCCATTTTATGCGGTCTTCACCGGTTGGTGAGACTGGGCCCCTGGTCCTTTTGTATAAATAGGGCCTGAGGCCCTCCTTTTACCCTTTTCAAACCCTTGAATATCAGACCTCAAAAAACATTGGTCATCTCTCGACTTTGCTAGTAATTAATTGTTTGGAACTGCTTAGCTTCGTGTTATCTCACATCTGGTACTATTATCTTTCTTTTAATTGTTCAATTTTGCTAATTTCCTTTAATTTTTGTTTTTCTTACATTCCTTTCTATGCTTCCCGTATTTTTGCTTCAATTGATTAAGTTATGGTTGTTAATTTTTAGGTTGAAATAGAAATAGATAGTTAAATATACTGGGCAACATGTAGGGATATTAATTAGGTGAAAAATGGAGCTTAAAATCAAAAATTCATGAACCCTAACATAGTGCCAAAAACTGGGCACCGTGTACGGACCACGGTCGTTTTTGTGCGGTCTGCATGCCTTTGTAGGGTCCGCAGTACCATTTTGTGCGGACCACATTAATGAAATTGTGAATACTGAACTTCAAGCACTGCGGCCGCACTACATTTTGTGCAGACCGTAGTGGCCTAGTGTGGCCGAGATTGATTTTGTAGAGTCTGCACTAGGTAGATATAGAGGGTGGTTAGTTTGAACCCCACCCATGTGCGGACCGCATGGCCATTTTGTGCGGTCCGCACTGAACTATGTGCAGCCGCACACCAGTTTATGCAGTTCGCACCGGGTGGTTTCTACAGAACATTTGCAACTTTTCCCTTTTGCAATTTTTATGCAATTTTGCTTCTTAACTGCTGCAACTGCTACTAATAAGTGTATTATATTTTGATTGTAGACAATGGTAAGACAATGTGGTAAAGTTTCTAAACAACCAGGCAAAGGTGAATCTTCCTGGGGAGGGAAGCAAAAATGATAAAACTCAGTCCCCAAGCTAGGCAAAACATCAAAAACATGCAGAAGGCGATAAAAGCTGCTGACAGGGCCTGTGATCAGCCGGGAAGTGAGTACGAGCCCTCCCAGGAGATCTCTTCGGACTCTGTGCCAGAATACATCCCTGACTAGCCGGAGAGTCATAGACTAAGAGACACTCCTCCTCTATCACCCACTGTCCAAGCACAAATACATGTTCCTTCTGAGTTGTCTAAGGGCTTAGTAGTAGGTAGTGGGGAATACTCCACCTCTCCCACAGCTTCATTATCCGGAGAGGATGTAGTAGGAGATGATGAGGAAGTAGATGGAGATGCGGAAGTAGGAGAAGGGGGTGAACCTCAGGTGGGGGGCATTGCTAGAACCAGAAAGCCGAAGGTTTGGCAAGATATATTTGTTAGTGAGGTGGCGTACCATAAATTTTAGGAGTGGTGGCCGGTGAGTAAGTTGATCCTAGAGCTGAGTTTCATTGATAGAGACATGATACCTCATAACCCCTATATGAGGAGGCAGTTTAGGACAAGAGTGGGCTGGGACCCTTTTTTAGATGAGTGTGTGGATGCCAATGAACGCCTAGTCAAAGAATTTTACAGCAATGTAGCCCACATAAAAAAGGGCTCCAAAGTGACCAAGGTTCGGAATCTGAAAGTGTTATTTGACGGGAAGTAAAACAATGAATACCTTGGCTTTGATGAGGAGGATGAGTCCCTATACATGGCCAAGATGGAAATGGGCAAGGAGGCTCGTCCCTGGTTGGCACAGTATCTGGCAATCCTAGGTACCACACCCCATTGGTTGACTGCGAGCGTCAAGATTTTGAGACGTAGTTTGAACTTTGATGTAAGGGGGTGGGAGACATTTTTATGTAGTAGGTTGGACTCCACGACTCATGAAAACACTTTACCTCTTCACCGGGAAGTTTTGGTGGCTTCAATTATGGCGGGGGTACCCAATCAATTTGGGGAATGTGATGTCGAGGATGGTTTACTCAAGACACAGCTCAGACCAAGCTTCTTCTAGGAAAGCTCTTTTGCTGTACAGCTCCGCTATCCGAGTCATCAAATTAACGATTTTAATACTGGTAAAAATATACAAACAGGAGAGTTAATAATATATGTGTTTGTGGTTAGAGATTCAAATTGAATATACTGTTGTTGCACATGTATAGTTTTGTACATTCAGATCTATTAGTTTCTTGTATGCGTGTGTAAGTTTTATTCTTTGTCATTTTCATTATTTCAAGGAAAAGGGTAGTATTTAAACCCTACAGTTGCTATCTGATCTGGTTTTCTGGGGTTAATTTTAATTTCTACTATTTAGAGTCCTAAAATAACATTCTCGGTAGAAGAAACAGAGAAACCCATGCCTATAGTCCAAAATTAGTGATAATGGAGAAAACGAAACTCTTGCTGTGAAAAATATTTGCAGTTTTTCTGTAGTCATCTTCCTCTTTGAAGTTTGGAGACCATCTAAATACAATATTCGATTGCCTAGAAATTGGTTATTTGGAGCATATTTAGAGCATACTCTTTAGTTATATCTAAGGCTATAACTTCTGATTTTGAAGTTGGAAGATCTAAGGCTATTTGAAGTCGGAATAGGCTGATTTGTTGAGCTCCAAGTTC
>MU748379.1:0-62035 GCA_026770625.1 Nicotiana glauca | reverse complement strand
GGTGGGTTTTTGTCTAAGATAGCTAGGGGCAATGTCGAGTTTTACTATTTTCTATTTACGATATAGGATCGATTTACAAACCATCGTTTCTGCTTTGAACTATTATTATTATTATTTCTTCTTCTCCTGCTTTCTATGTTCCTTTTACCGTATGATTTTCGCGGTGAATCTAATACTCTCTTCTTTTGTCTTTTTTTGTCTTTTTTATTATATTGAGTCGAGGGTCTTTCGGAAACAGCCTCTCTTCCCTCTTGGGGTAGGGGTAAGGTCTGCGTACACACTACCCTCCCCAGACCCCACTTGTGGGATTTTACTGGGTTGTTGTTGTTGTTGTTGTTGATGTCGAGGATTATCTCAGTTATGGGTGTCGAGCATGATAGAAACTATCCATTCCCCAGTTTTCTCACGATGTACTTCCGGGATTAGAAAGTTTAATGCGAAGGCCCATTTCACTTGGTACAGCATGCAAGGGGATGATAACCCCAAGAGCAAGAACTTCAAAGGTACAGCTACTACTCCAACTAGCCAGTCTGAAGAGCCAGTTGTAGTAGTGACTCCTGCTGATCCTACCTCCACCTCCACAGATATCTCTCCTGGTCCATCCACATACACAGCCATTCCTGCTGGTCCATTCACTTCAGCAGGCCCAAAAATTCTATCTTTCCCGGCCCATCCCATTACTGCCCACCGGCTGAGCCAGGCACTTATAAGTATCAACAACTAGATGCAGAATGCCTCATCCAAGTTGTCCATCCTGACCACCACTGTAGAGGCTCAGTCGGCACCTCCATCCCCATAGGTTCCCCAGTCCATAGAGGAGGCTCTTAAGGAAATGTTAGACAACCAGAAGAAAATCCTCAAGAATTAGAAGAAGCTTGCTTAGGCAGTTGATTCACACAGCAAGGCTCTCAAGAAACTTGCTAGGGAGCACAAGAAGCTGAGGAAGACACGGGCCTCTAAGGAATCCGTGAAGGATTTGAGAGTAGATGTATACAGACTAAAGGCAGATCACCTGCCTTTAGATTTACTACTCCAGGACCCAGTGTATATTCATTCTCCTTTTTGCTCTTGTATATTCATTCTACTTTCCGCAAATTTTTTCTTTCTTAGCTTCTTATTTGTGATTCGTAGCTTCTTGTTTTTATAATTTGCAATAAGCCTTTGGTTTTCTTAATACTACGGTTCTTTCCAAAGGTGGAGTGTTGTGTGAACCGGGTGGCTCTTCCCAATGATGGATGGCGTGACAACCTTCTTAAGGGTCTAAGTCCGTTTTTCTTTTTGTTTTTAGTATTTAATAGTTAAGGGTACCTCAAGCAAAGCTTCACTTGGGCCTAGCACATTTGCCTTTGATCTTATGGTTAAAAACAATTTGTTGTGTTTAGGATGGTGAAAGTTGTGACCTTGAGACTCTTGTGTTGGCCGATAATCATCAAGTTGTTTTTTGGGACCATTGTGAGCTTAAATCTTATCTAAGATCGTTGTGGGCCCCAGGCTTTGTGTCTTTAGAAATCCCATAGCTTATGTGGCGAGTAATCGTATTGCAAGTCCATGTCCCAAGCCATTGGTTTAGAACTTGCCCTGAATGTTTGTTGAGGCAAAACCCTGAGTGAATTTTGACTTGAGACATGATTATAGGCTCTCCATGGTTCAAATGATAGCTTGAAAGCTTCCATAACCTACCAATGATAAGATCCCTAGTCAACCCTTTTGAGCCTTAGACCTTTTTCCTTCAAGAACCATGGTACAAGCCTATACCCGTTCTAAAAGATACCCTCTCTTGGCACCCGATCTTTCCTTTACCATATGGCAAAAGTATAAGTTTGGGGGGGGAAGGGAGATGAGGATTGCAACAAAGTGGTAAAAAGGCATAAAAATGAAGAAAAGGAGAGGCAATGAAAAATAAAGAAAAGCAAAAAGACAAAAAGAAAGTTCAATGTGAAAAAGAATAAAAAGGGATTCAAAGAAAAGCAAAGAATGAAAGGTGTGGAAAGTTGACAAAGGAGAAAAGGTTTGAAATGAGTAAGAAAGAGTGACAGCGTGTCTCTCTAACCCCTTAGAAAGAAGTGAAATGACTCAAAGAGTCAAGTGAATGGATGCCAAATGAATCAAAAGAAGTGCTTAAGGGAAGATGAAAACCAAAACATTTTCTACCCTGAACCAAAAGCCTTCACAATGTCTCCACAAAAGCCCTATATAATCTTGAAATGAATGAAGCTTACATTAGTGGATACTCACATAAGGGGCAAGACAATGGTACCTAGAGCCGGACTTGTGGATTTTCTTGAGAGAGATGAGTGAATTCCCATTATCCTCATTCTAAGTGCCACTATCTTAAAGTTGAGGATGTGTGAGTTTGGGCTCTATAATGACCGAAGTAATAGAAAAGAGTTCTTTGATGTGTTGAGTCAATTCTTGATGCTCTTGTATCGCACTTAATCCATGGTGTTTCAAGGAGTAAAAGTTGTTAATGATCCATTTGTATTGAGGGAAATTTTTAGTCCTAATTGATGCTAGATGAGGTTACTTTAGGACAGCTAAAAATTTCTTGGATGTTCCCTCAAGGGGTGGGTCTTATTTTGTTTTCTTGAGGACAAGCAAAAGCTTAAATTTGGGGGAGTTGATAACTAGGGATTTTGATGCATTTTATACTCCTTCTTGCTTATGCTTTGATTAGAAATTCATACAAAATAGTCCCAAAAGGCTTACAAGTTGTGCTTGATTGCAAATTTGATCAACAAAAAGACAAGATGTCAAAGATCAGCTCAAAAGGAGTGAAACTTGCACAAGTGCCAAAGACAAAACAAGCTCAAGAAAAATAGACCCAGTGCGGCTGCACACCAGTTTGTGCGGTCCGCACTAGGAGATTCAGAGAGGTCGATTCCAAGGCAAAAAGGCAATATGGCCACACTAGAATTTATGCGGTCCACATTGAGACCAATGCGGCCGCACTTGATTTTGTGCGGTCCGCAGAGCCAAGATTCAAAGAATGCCAGTTTTGAGTTTTCAAGCCAATGCAGTCCGCAGTCCATTTTTTGCGGACCGCACTAGAAGCCTTCGCGGCCACAGTCCATTCTCTGCATTCCACAATGCCAAGGTTCAGAAAGCTGTTTATCAAGTCCAAAGTCTTAGTGCAGACTACGGTCCATTTTATGCGGCCCGCACTAACCCCGCAAGGGTATTTTTGTCCAGATTTTTTAGCCTAGTATAAATAGCTTCTTTTTTGCATTTTTAGGGTATCAGATATTGTAATTAAGCAGCTGCACTTGTGGGTTCGACTTTCTAAGCTAATTTGGGCAATTTTATCTTCTTTTCATCATTGAATCTTGTTATTTAACTTAGTGATTAATTAATATGAGTTTGTCTTCATCTATTTCTTGTTATTCTTCTTCAATTATGAGTAGCTGGACCCATTAGCTAGGGTTGTGGCTCAAATCTAGTGTGGGTAATTGATGAGTCTTGTGTTTAGGGCTAAATTGACTATGGGTGTCTGTTATTTGGGCTAATTTCATGGTTAATTTCTGAATTAGTTGTCGCAAACACTAGTTTGTGTTTAGTTAACTTGAGCTCTTCTTGAGAAAGAGAGCCTAAGTCTCTGAAATTGGTCCAACAAGGAATTGGTGCGTACTCAACAGATTGATAGCCCCAATTAAAGGGTTAAACCTCGAGAGAGTAATACCCGACTTGAACCAAGTTGCTTGTGCAAATTTGCATACCCAATTGGTCTTGAGAAAGTCAATTTGGGCAAAATCACTCGAACCACCGAGAGGTGTAGAGTGGGTAAAATCGTCCAACGGTTATATCATACTCCCCAAATATATCAAACATGCCTTAGACTCAAGTACCCATCAATTGACCACCAAGGCGGAAGTCACTACCCTAGTGCCTTTTAAACCTATTTGAACAACTCGTAGCATTATAACTCTTAGCATAATTTAGTTGCAATTACCATTTGTAGTTTGATAATAGTAGAAGTAAACAAAACCCCCAAAAATGAATAGAAGTATAATTAAGAACACATACTCAATCCTAAACTAGATAGATACTCGATTCCAATTCTAGCTCTCTGTGGATATCAATCCCGACCCAAAATCGGGTAAAAGCTGCTCCGACCCTCTCTTGATACTTAATTAGTAGTGCGGAGTAGGTCGGGATCAATGGCAAATTTCGTAAAACTTTTTTCACATGATTTTGGTCACTTAAGGGAAGGTCCTTCCACCAATCTAGCAAAAGTGGAGGAATTCTACCGACCATACCAAAGTTGGGAACTTCGTGCCTCATTTTCTGCAACACAAGAGAGAGTTAGGCCCTTTCCCCTACCAGGTTCGTCTATTTATATAATAATGATTAGCACATTGGCACTTATTTCTCCAAATTAATGCATACAATCGTGATTATGTCTGTTAGGATTGTGGAAAACCCGATGGACTTTTGGACAAGGCTTTGTCTTAAAGGGTTATTATGTGGACAACATATTAGCCCGGCTAGGTTTGACCATGATGCATGTAAAATTATTAGAGTAAGGCTACTATAGAGGTATAGACTGGGACCCTCAAGAGGACAACTTGAGGAAGAAAGGCACGGAATCATCGAACGCACCGCTAATTGACTAGTTTTACCGCAAATATGCCTTTCCGGATTTAAAGGGTGATATATAGGAAGAGCCAAACACTCATCAAGCGTTGCTATGGTATTGATTACACACGAGTGGAATATGATGTTGAGCATGATTTATGCAACAATAAATAGCATGTTGTCAAGTATTTGCATGTAAGAAAAATAATAAATGCAGTATTTAAATAATTGAAAGATAGTTACGAAAAAAGAAAACAAAGAGGCAAGTCAGTTTTAGGAAAATAAGGAAGTCATAAATGCTTGAAAATAAATAGTTAAAAATAAGGTGAAAGGGTACAAGGGATAAAGCATACTTGGACTAATTCACAAATATAAGTTCGTTATGGTAAGAGCCAAGAATATCCCCAATAGAGTCTCCATGTTGTCGCGCCCCCTTTTTTTCCCTTCGCGAGGAAGTTCGCATTTCGAAATTCATAGGAAACAACTCATTTCCTTTTGGGAATTGGGTATTTGAAGAGTCGCCACCTAACAGATTATGGTGCGTTAGGGCACCTAGAGTAATTAACTCATGTAACTAGTTTGCATCACCAGAGATTAGGGTAAGGGATCGAAATAACCTTGAGGGGAAGGTGTTAGGCCCCCATTGAAATCCACAACGATGTGTCCCGATCGAACTTAAACTATATGAATTAGTCAATTAACAAGCAAGCTAAATGCATATATGACCAAGGAGGTTTAAATAATGAAGGTACAGAGATTTGGACAGCTTATGTATACGTAAAGAAAAGAAAGTTTAGGGAATTTAAACACATATGGAATTGGGATAGGGAAGTCCTCGGTTGATTAGCCTACAGGATCATACCCATGCAATGCCCGATAATCACTCCTCGATGAGAGGGGCTACACGTGACATTAACGCGCAGGTCATCATATCCTTTTACTATCCCTAACCCTCCCCTTAGAGGTTATATGAGCGATTTTAATTAACAACCTCTAAGCGTGCTGCTACCCGCCCCTTCCTTATGGTCATGGAGGAATTTGGGACCTCTAAATATGGAGAGTTATAGACAACCTAAGGTTTATAAAAGTTAAAAATCTAGGCGACAGGCAAATAAAATATAGGACAAGCAGTTAGAAGGCTCACATTTACCTCCGCATGTATATAGGCAAACAAAGAACACGTCTAAAACACAAGTTCTGAAGAAAGTTCAGAAATACTAAGAACATGATATCTAAATGAATGTTACAAACTCAGGATATGCATTACGAAAGTGGAAGAACCCTAACCAGTTTGTCTACTGGTTTTTATAGCCTATTAAGCCTGGATAATTTCACACCTAAACAGAACTGGTTTCAATTTTAACTCCCTAAGGCTTGACTAATAGTGTATATGCAGTCACAATTCTGGGAAAATATTTTGAAGTTCTTTATTCTATAGGCATGCTTTCTAGTGACATTAATTAACACAACGTTGAAGACCTTTAAAGAAATGAGTAGGATAATTAATTAAACTGATTCAGACCCTAGTGAGTTCTAAAATTAAACTTATTTTTTGGATCCTATAGGCATGATTTCTAAAGAGACAGATTTGAATATATGTCATAATGGAAACCGAACCTTAGTTAATTTATTCCCTATTGTCATGGTGTCTAATCATGTAAAGTAAAGCAAGTAGAACTTATTTGGACTAATGAAAAAACTTGTAGGCATGTTATCTAACAAACACATTTCAACCAAAGCAAACCCTACAGGCATGTTATCTAACAAAATACATTTGAACCAAAATGAACCCTATAGGCATGTTATCTACCCTACTTTACCCATAATACCATATAGCTACCCCCTTTCACTAGTCACCCCAATATTTGTTGATAATTAATTATTACAGTCCAAGGATGAATAAAAATTACATAAATAGAATATAAATTAAGCTATAGGGAGCCTGCAGTAGGCCCAAAAAAAATCCTAGTATACCAGGCCTTCACTAGTCTCAAACGCCAAAGATTCATTTCCACATTTGTGTCTAGGTGTGTCAGAGTTCCCTAAGGACCTCAAGGATTCCGGGCAGTGCTCACACCTAGACTTTCTCAAATAAAGACTGATTATATGAAGTGTGGAAGAGCCAGCCCTGACATGTCAGAGTTCAGAGAGATCTCAAGGACCTCTAAGCAGTACACATACTAGAGGGGCAAGACTTAATAACCTAAGAATAAGTAAGAGTGCATGACATAATTTGAAAGACTGTTGGTAAATAGTATAGAGAGGATTCTTATAGGTGAATAGATTTTCTGAAAACCAGTGCTAATTTGGAGGTAAAAACAACTTGAGAAAAGTATAAAAAATACTTTTTAAGTCAAACACAAATCACAGAAAAACCATTATTCAGAAACACTTGGCAAGCAAGTTCCACAGAAGGAGAGAGGGGTCGGGGACACATAGAATACACCTGAGTGTATAGTGGAGCACATAAACAATAGGGTACATAGAATTGTCAAGGGATTTTACAGAGCTAATAGGCTAGCTGTAAGGTAGGTCATTGAGATATGGAGCAAGGATCACAATAAAGCCACATTGAAAACACATGAAAACTGAATAGAACCATCAACACAACTAGAGTTACCTGAGGGACTAGATGACTTAGCATGAACAAAACTGAATGGGCAAGAACTTAAATGGACAGGCTAGGCAAATATCAATAAGTAGACATAGTGTAGGCATGCTGAACAAAACAAGGTTTAGAAATGCTAGATAAATAATAGATAGGCTAACATAATTTAGACATGCTAATCATATATGGAACCAAGCAGTATTAGGCATGTTAGATAAACAGTAAACAAGCAAGTAAATTGAGACATGCTAATCACATATTGAATAAGATGTATTAGGCATGCTAAATAGACATTAAATAGGTGCAGGAATGAACTCAGGACTGATGGACTAAGAAAGTAACGAAACACATAGGGTTTAGGTTTTAAAATTTAATCAGAGGCATAGCAGTTAGGGAAACAGTACACAAGATGTAAGACGGGTGTTGTGCAATTTCTAGCCATGGAATGCAGCTGGCAAGACTAATGAAGATCACACGTAGCAGAAAGAACAGAGAGCTTTTAGAGTGTAAGAGTAGTGACGAACTAATGTTCTTCCAAAAGAAGTTAAATAAGAGAGTTTATATAGTAGTCCAAAGAGTAGATCAAATAAGGTAAAGTAATCAATAATCAGCAATTAAGGGATCTTAGAATCAATCACACAAAGAGGTTCAGCATAGTCTTCCACTTAATTAAGGGAAATTAGCCAACGGTAATGGCGGGAACTAGTTAAGGCAAGAGGTTCAAATCGGACTGAGTAAAGAAGTTAAAAATCAGAGGCCTTATTAAGGAAAAGAGTTCAAATCAAACCAAATAAACAACTTCAGAATACAATAATTAAGGGTTTAATTAAGGAAAGAATCAGTAAATATATAATAGTTAAATAAGGCAAGAACAACTAATTAAGTTTATAAACACGGAAATAATCAAGAATCTGCACACGGATTTTTTAACAGAGCAAATCACTCAACAATTCTGGAAAGAACATATCAATTCCCATAAACAAAATAGGTTGAGTAAAACTTTTAGGAACACAGAGAAATTAGACGCAAAATAATTCAAAACCCTAATTTGAAAACACTTAAAGAAGAAAAACATCCATGGAAAACTTGAAAGCATGTCAACACACAGAAATTCGAACAAATAAAAATCATAGAAATCATAGAAATCGAAACCTGAAGTAGCGTTTTGTTTAAAAAACCGGTTAGTAGTATAGAATTAAAAGAACCTAAAAGAATATCCATAGATGTTTTAAAATAATTCAGATACCCAGAGGTTCGAGCAACAAAAAACAAGAAAAACAAACCCTAATATAACAAAAATGTTAAAAAATTAATAATCCATGAAGAAATAAGAGAGCCTTAAGGAGAAAGTAATGATGAACTCAAATCGCTCCAGATCTACAAGGATCTGGGCGAATTCAAGTCCAAATGCTATGTTTCGAAGAAAAAAGAGAGGGTAAAGAGAATCTGACCCTTGAATCGAAGATTTAAGCTATGAAACTTTGATAGAAAGCACGCATAGACCTTAGACAGGCTCTTTGAAGAGTTTTGAATGAGATCTGGAACAAATCTCTTTGAGGTCCTTCCATGAAACCACACAATCGAGCAACCATGGGAAATAGGAGACAAGTAGAGGCCTCGTACAGCCATGGGAAGCCATAGATCGAGTACAAATCAAGGGGATTAGGGCTGTTTTCGGATGGCGGTGATAGGGTTAAGTTTCGTTTCATAGAGAATTAGAGAGGAGATGGTTTCAGGGGTGGCAGGTGTAGGAAAATGACTAGGGTTTGGGGGTCATTGGGACTAAAAAATAAAGGGGTAATGGTGGTCGTTGATCTCTGTGATTATCGGCTAGGATTATTAAAAGGGTTTGGGACCGGGTAGAGGTCTTAGGTTTTGGCTGGGGTGGATTTGGGCTTGGTTTTTGATTTCTTTGGGGTTGGGGGAATTGAAATTGGGCTATTTAATTAGGCTAGGTACGAAATAAAAATGTTGTTTGTTAAATACCCCTTTAATTGATAAAATAATTTTTAAAAATAACTAATAGGTTGTAAAAAATAATTTTTATGCCTGAAAATATTTTAAAATAATTGCTTAATATTTTAAAAATATAAAAACTATTTTCTGATTAAAATAATATAATAATACATGCACGGGCTATACTTGTAAAGTAATTGTAATTGCATCCTACAAATACAAATGTGGCTATTTGTGCAATAACTTATACTTAGTACAAATACAAATGATTAAAATAAGCCGCAAAAATATTATAAAACTATTTGTGATGCAATCAGTGATTATTTTATAAATACAATGCTGGGATAAATTAATTAAAATATTTTTAAAATGCAGAAATTATATGAAAAAAACTAATTGATGCCAAAGTATAGTTTCAAAAATATTATAGGAAAAAATTGGGTATCAACAAAAGGTATGAGTAATAATAGATGAGTAACTAGCAATAAATCACAATAAATGGAATTTAAGTAAATAGGAGAAGTAGTTCACCCAATAAATAATGAATTAGGTAGTTGTTCCTCCTGACAATGATGAGTGACTGATAGATCTTAGAACATTCAAAATATCCTCGGATCTCATAGAAAAGTGTCAAATAATATGACCAAGAATCTTGATAAAAAGGTAATCTTTGTATCTTTGCAAGAGAGAGAGAGAATCTTTTAGTACAGTCTGCTCTTATCACAATGAATATCACATGTCCTTATTCGTTATCTTTTATTCCTATTTATATGGGACATGCTCCCAATAAATCCTAATAGTAAAAATGAAGAGAATATCCAATGTAATATTTTTTTTAGTATCTATGTTAAAAACTAGTTGTTATAGCCTCTCCTGTGGTACTCGTCCTTGACCATTATTGACGCCTTGACCACGAGTCTCTATATTTCCTGGTCGACCTCGACCAATTCTCTCTTCGACCTTGCCATAAATATTCTAAGATAAATTTCGACCTACACACTTCCGACTTACCAAAGCATAAAATTAAGATGGCTACATAGCCAAGAAGTGAGAGAGTAAGGAAATGAAAGAAAACAATTCACATACTTTTTCAAGTGTCAGTAAACGCGAAGCTAGGAAAAAATAGTACTCAAAGGTGTAGAGAACAGCCAGATATAACCAACAAAAAAAGAAGTAGAAGGGATTTGAAATAAACTCTGACCACGGGTACCGGCATTGTTTAATCCAAGAAAAAGAAATATTTCACTGTTTATAGAGAATTCATCACAAGATTCTTCTCCAAATGCTCACAATAAGGGCTACAAGATGAGGAGATAATCCGATTTAGTACTTGTTTAGATAAGCATTAAATTGATTGGTCCTTTGTATCTTTATCTATATTCACATAGATCTTTTTAGAGGGTTTGATATTGAATATGATATTTCTTTTATCAGAAAAGAACCTTAGACAAAAGTGTGACATGTAAATGTTTGATGTATGTTTTAATGGTAGAAAATAAATTTAACACTATTCGCAGGAAATAGATCCAAAAGTACGAAGTCACTAGAATTGAAAAGATTCTAGCAAATATCTGAAAGAAAGAATCAAGGACTCAAACGTGCAAGTCAAAATCCAGAAGCCAGAATCAAGGAGTAAATGTCCGTTCCAATTTATGTGAACCTATTTGACTAGGCATGGAGTTTAAGAAACAAAATGAAGACTTTTGGAATTTGTGATCCTAAACAAGTTCAGATGGACCCAGAGTATTTGTGTGGTTATAAAAGCTTCTTATTAAGGGTAGAGTTGTAACTTTAAGCTAAAGTGTTACCAAATTTAGAAAGGGTTCATTCTTTTTGAAATGGACCAAAAAGGAAATAGGTTCACATAAACTGGAATGGGGGGAGTATTTGATTTAGCTATTTACGGAAATCATCAATCAATCAGTGTAGAAAATTTACAGAGAATATAAAATCACGCATCACAGTGAATATTCAATCACAACGGCTTGCGGAGGAAAGGAAATCACGGAAACAACGGATCAGAAAAGGAAGTTCGAGTTTATTCTTGGAAGAAAATATCCTTGATTGATTATGAAGATCAACTCCCTTGGGTTGCCCTTCGAGCTCAAAGTCATCATTGCTCCATCTTCTCTCCCATTTCTGTTCATCAAACCTTCTAAACTATTCTAAGAAGCTTGTGACGTGGTCTTAAAAGCAGCATGACTCAAGATTCGACCTGTTTTTGAACCGTTTTTAACCATTTCCCCGATTTTAATAGCCTCGGCGAACAGTCTACCCTTAGAGGACATCATGTTTTGGAAGTAGTCTGCATCTTTGGCCTGTAGGAAGGCCGTAACCATTTCAGCTTCATCCATTTTAGGCTTTACCCTGGCGGCTTGCTCGTGCCATTTGACAACATATTTGCGGAAGCTCTCTGCGATTTTCTTTTTCAAATTTGACAAAGAGTTCCTGTCAGGAGCGATGTCCACATTAACTGGAACTGGCTGACAAAATCTCGAGCCAAATCGTCCCACGCGCGCCAATGAGTAATTTCTTGATCGATGTACCACTTGAAAGAAATTCCATTGAGACTCTCTACAAAATAGGGCATCAACAACTCCTATTTTCCACCAGCACCCCTCATGTGGTTACAATATTGCTTCAGGTGAGCAATCGGATCTCCGTGCCCGTTGTACTTTTCAAATTTTGGCATCTTAAAGCCAGCTGGCAAATGGACATGGGGAAACATACACAGGTCAGAGTATGAGACACTTTTTTGGTCACTCAGACCTTGCATGTTTTCATACTTTGTTCCAGGCTCTTCATATTCCGAGCCATTTCCTCCTACTCGGGATTCTTGACAACCTTTTCTTGCCCCAACAAGAAGTCACGTTGCGGAGGTTGAGTAAATTAGTATGGGTTCACATATGTTATTTCAGGTTAAAACTGTGGACCCTGAAAGGTGAACATTGGAGGCTCAACATACGTTCGTGGTCAAGTTGGTTGTGTTGTAGTGCAGACTGGTGCAGCAGAGAATATCGCTGGCAGTGCCTCTGAGCCTGGCGCCTTGGGGTGAACCACATAAGGCATTTCGGGACCGTTAAAAGACATTGGAGGGTATCCGCATGGGATGAACGGGGGCGTTGGTAGCCTGACCTGACCTGGGGATCAACTTAGGGAACCCAGGGATTGCACTTGGCGATTCCCTACCATTAGACCAGGCATCCCACATTTTCAATATGCGCAGGCACAATATCTTATTCTCTTTAGTAGCTGCTGATTCTGGATATTGAATAACCATTTCTAGGCTATCCTCGGGATCAATATTGGTAGATGACTTTCGGAGGCCATAGAAACCTTTCCTTTGGATCTTGTAAATTAAGGATGGGATGCCAAATTATCAAAAAAACCAACCACCTGAACAAAACCTGGATAATTTGCACACCCAACAACCTTATCAGTTTTGAGATACTTAACAGATAGGAAATCGCACGTTGGAATGCAATATACCTAAACAATTAAACGCTTCTACCATAAGTCTGAACGGTTGCATGTTTCATCCCGAACTTAAACTAACCTTTTTTCACTGTGTACTTCTTTTCTTTCATTTATTCCTCTCTGTAATCACTCTTCATTTTCTCATTTTGTTTCTGTCGCTTTTTTATTTTTCGCAATCTCTTTTTCTCATTTTGTTTTCGTCACTCTTTTATTTTTTGTCGCTCTTTTTTTTCTTTTTTTTTGTGACTCTTTTATTTTTTTGCCGCTTTTTTTTCTCTCTTTTTTTTGGGTTACTTGTTTCTTTCTTTTTCATTCAATTTTTTCTTTCTCTTTTTTTTTCAGTTTATTTTTTCAATCAACTTATTTTATGGCTATGGTCGAATCCGATGGAGATTGCCTGCGTATCATAATGCTGCATGAATCATATCATTACGTAGTTCTAGAAAATCAAGAATGGAGTAAATAAACTAATTCTCTTTTTTTTAACTTTTTTTTTATAACACTCAGACCATGAAAGCGTTTAGAAAAAGAATATACATTTTTTACATTTAGTTTTTTTTTATTGGAATTTTGCGAAAGAAAGGATTTTAAAGATGAAAGAAAATATTTTTGAATTTTTTGTTATTTTTTGAAATGTTCCAAAGAAAGTCTTCTAAGAAGAAAGAAAACATTTTTTGGTTTTTTTTTTTTTTTTTTAGAATTTTAGGGAAAAGACTTCTAAAAAGGAGGTAGAAAAACTTCAATTTTCGAATTTTTTTTATAATTTCCGAAAGCGAACTTGTGAAGAAAGCAAAAATATTTTCGGACTTTAACTTTTCAATTTTTATGACATTCGCGAAAGAAGACTTCTAGAGAATAATTTTTTTTTATTCTTTTAGATTTTCGTTTATGATATTTTTTAATTTTTTGCAAAATATACTTTTGAAGAAGTGAAAAAGATATATATATTTGGATTTTAATTGATAATTTTTTTGAATTAAAGACATCAAAAAAGAAGGAAAATATTCTTGGGTTTTACAAATTTTTTTTTTTTTAAATTTGTTTGGTATTTACTAAGAAAAGACTCCAAAAGAAAGAAGTAAAAGGAAAATATTTTTGAATTTTTTGAAAATGCCTGAACCGATAAGGTTTGCCTACGTATCTCACATCCGGTGAGAATCAGACCCGCGTAGTTTGGTCAGTTTTGACGGAACAGAGGAGATATGACTTTTTTTGAAAATATTGGCTTAATTTCTTTCTCTCGTTTTTCAAAATTTCGGCAGAGTTTCGAAATTTTCGAATACCTTTCTTTCCCTATTCTAGAAGCAGTCAACATGCAAGCCGAATTAAACAGAAGCGCAAGTAGCACGTAAGATGCATCAGGGTGGTCTTTTTGTTTGGGGTACACCTGTCCTAGACGGATGCAACCCTTGTGTTGAGCCTCCAAAGTCAAATGAACGTGATGCAATCAAACATTCCTACTAGGGATCCGAAATGAGGCTATATTATTCTAGGTTGAAAAGTGGGGGTGTGTTCTAGACATGGCTTACCCAAGAGGACAGATCGAGTCGGGGTGGGGACAATGTACTAGGAGCACAAAAGTTTACCCGGCCTAGTTATTGATCCAGCCTCATTCTATTTGCTATAACCTCTAACAGAAAAGTGGACCACGCGTATGTATGCACCATATTTTTAGAAAACTCAAAAGGGAAGCGTAAGAAGAAAGTTTTAGTAAAGTTGAAATAATATCAAAACGGTAAATGAGCAGCAGTTAGCACATTAGGCTCAAACATGTAAAAATCAGATAAGAAATAAAGCCAAGTATAACAGTTATTTTAAGCTCGAATTTGAACCTGAGCCAGAGATGCTGGGTTCGTGTCCCCAACAGAGTCGCCAAAGCTATCACACCTCCTTTTTCCCGAGGGATAGAGAGTGTTTCCAATTAAAGTGACATTAATCGAAATAGATTATTATTTATTCAGAGTCGCCACTTGGAATATTTATGGTGTCTCAAGTCACCAGTTTATTTTAACATTCCAAATCGAGGAAATTGACTCTATTTTTTCTATGTGTACACAAAAGTACGGGTTAAGGAATTCAATTAATCCTGAATAATATGTTAGGCATTCCCGAATTCCGTGGTTTTATCATGATCTCTTTAATCATACCAAGCTTAATTAATTTGTTTAATTACGCATTTTTAGAACTATGAGCATTTATTTTGTACCACTTTTAATTATGGCGTTTATGGATTTAATCTTTGAAACAGATTACATGTGCGTGAATCCGTCTTATTTGGGGCACAAAAATCATGTCACACATACGTATACACAATTAGTCACGCTTTATTAATTAAATTAAGATTGTTTTGTCAAAGTCGCACGAACGCGTACCTTGATTTATTTTTAAAATCATAATTATGTCACGAGAACGTGTACACAATCGGGATAATTTATTTATAAGCGCGCCTAAAGCACTCTAACGGTGTTCATTATTCTTCGTAAAATTTTGAGAGAATTGTGAAGGCCATATGTTATGAAAATGGGAATTGTAGGAGCAAAAATAAGGCTTATTTGGAAATTGTTTATTACACTACCAAGTCTATTGAAATTTTCAACACGAGAAGCTTCTTCAAAGTAATAAGGTACAGATACAGAGCCATGTTCTTAGGCTCTAAATAGATAAACCATAGGATATGGAATCTCTGATAAATCAGGATCATAGGACACACATAGGTATTATTTCAGGTCATTATCAAGGATAGCAACCATAGGATCAAGCACGGAGGGCTTCCAGTCAGTAGAATTTATTTAATATAAGCAATGTTTCAATAACAACAAAAACCAACAAAATCGAGTCAAAATCGTATTTTTAATAGAAGTAGTCCGTAGAAAATCAACACCAATAGTAACGTCCATGGTTAGGGAAAGCCACATCCACACATATGGCTGAACATGAAGAAACTTACTTTAACACAAATAGGGGCAGTAAACATTTGACACAAATTGAAGTCGTCAATGAAAAAATCAATATTAGATGTTTCCGCCATCAAAATGAAGCATCGAAGCAACAAAAAATCAGAGTGGCAACACCATTACGACGCCAAGGAATGGATCAGCGACAAACAAAGCAAGACAACAACAATCACCCAAGAGTCAAAATATGCAAATCAACAGACCATGGACACAAATAAAGCATTTAACAAAGAATACATGAGATCACTTATAATATTGAAACAATAAGGAAAAAGAAAACGAACCTTTATTAGCTTTCAAAGTATACAAAGAAATGCCCGTTGAAGAAGCTAAAAGCGAACAAACCTGCTAAGAAGAGACCATGTCGGAACCTCAAAACTCGTCGGAAAAAGCTGATCGAAAAACTTCGACTCGAACCTGACCAAATATGTTGTGTTTTAGGTGAAAACGAGACTGCTCTAAGGTGTGGTTTAATGTAGTTCTTTGGCTGGTTTTCGCGGTGATTTTCGAAGCTAAAAATGGTGGTGACACCCAGGTATTTTTATGGACTTTAGGGGCTGTTTTGATGCCGGATCTGGAAGCTGATTGCAGCGGATTTCAACGTTATTTTTAGGGTTGTTCTTGTAAAGAGAGATGACACAGAAGGAGCAGGGAATGAATAAATAAGAGAGGGATTTACCCTAGAGGCTTGTAAGAAGGCCATAACCATTTTAGCTTCATCCATTTGAGGCTTTACCCTAGAGTCTTGCTAGCGCGATTTGACAGCATATTCACAAAAGCTTTTTGCAGCTTTCTTTTACAAGTTGGACAAAGAGTTCTTGTCGGGAGCGATGTCCACATTATACTAAAACTGGCAGACAAAATGTAACAACGTACCGGTTGTTTTGAGCTTTTGCACTTTGTTGCTAGTTCTCGGGCATGACTAGCCCTGTATTATGCATTGTGACTCATACAAGTCGTCGGTTTTGGTTTTCAGGTTAATCAGAATAGACATGGAAGAATGATTCTCAGCTGGAAGCTTTAAATTTGAAAGGTTTGACTAAATCTTGACTTTTTAGCATTTGATCTCGAATTTGGAATTTAAGATTTTGCTAGCTCCATTAGGTGATTTAGGACTTAAGAGCATGATTGGAATGTAATTCGGAGGTCCGTAGTAGATTTAGACTTGAATTGGCGAAATTGGATTTTTGGCGTTCTCCGATTAATAGGTGAGATTTTGACATATTAGTCGGAATGGAGTCCGAAAGTTGCAGTTGTTCCGTTATGTCATTTGGGATGTGTGTGCAATATTTTAGGTCATTCGGACGTGGCTTGGTCGACTTTTTGATCAAAAGAATAATTTAGAAGATTTTGAAAATTTTTGGCTTGAATCCGATGCAAATTTGGTATTTTGATGTTGTTTTGAGTGTTCTAAAGGTTGGAACAAGTTTGAATGATGTTATGGGATATGTTGGCATATTTAGTTGAGGTCCCGAGGGTCTCGGATGAGTTTCGGGTGGTCAATCGGGCCATTTCATGTTTTGAAAAGTTGTAGAAAACTGTTGAAGAGTTGCAAGAAAATTGACCTTTGCGTTCGCGAGTAGGTCCTCGCGTTCGCGAAGCGTTAGCTGGTGAGGCTGAGGATTTAGCCTTCGCGTTCGCGAGGAAGGCTCCGCATTCGCGAAAGGCTGGAGTTTTATGCATCACGTTCACGAGGTTCATGCCTCGATCGCATAGAAGTAAGGTGAGCAGCTGGGTCCAAGGTGGTTGTTCTTCATGTTTGCAGATGTAGTGCCACGTTCGCAGCGAGTTTGGACGTCAAGATTTCGCGTTCGCATAGTGTTAGTCGCGATCACGGTGAAGGAAGAACTGATCGTTAATCGAAATGATATACCCTTCGGATTAGCTCTAAACGAACCTCGAGGATGAGTATCGACCTTGGCTCCGAGCTTCGAGGGGCATTACCGCGAGATGAACTTACGATAGGGAATTTGGGCCCCCATATTTTCCACATACATCAGGTTAATCGGAATAGACATGGAAGGATGATTCTCAGCTGGAAGCTTTAAATTTAAAAGGTTTGACTCAATCTTAACTTTTTAGTATTTGATTTCAGATTTGGATTTTTATGATTTTGTTAGCTCCGTTAGGTGATTTGGGAATTAATAGTATGATCGAAATGTAATTCGGAGGTCTGTAGTAGATTTAGGCTTGAATTGGCAAAATTGAATTTTTGGCATTCTCCGGTTGATAGGTGAGATTTTGACATAGTGGTCGGAATGGAATTCCGGAAGTTGCAGTAGTTCCATTGTCTCATTGGGATGTGTGTGCAAAATTTCAGGGTCATTCGGACGTGGTTTGGTTGGGCTTTTGATCAAAATCGTAATTTAGAAAAGATTTTGGAATTTTTAGGCTTGAATCCAATGCAAATTTTGTATTTTGATGTTTTTTTTTTTTTGCGTGTTTCGAAGGTTGAAACAAGTTTGAATGATGTTATGTAATATGTTGGAATATTTGGTTGAGGTCTCGAGGGCCTCGAGTGAGTTTTGGGTGGTCAATCGGGCCATTTCATATTTTGAAAAGTTGCAAAAAACTGTTGAAGAGTCGCAGGAAAATTGACCTTCGCGTTCGCGAGTAGGTCCTCGCATTTGTGAAGGGTAAGCTGGTGAGGCTGAGGATTTAGCCTTCGCGTTCGCAAGAAAGGCTCCGTGCTCGCAAAAGGTTGGAGTCTTGTGCATTGTGTTAGCAAGGTTCATGCCGTATTCGCATAGAAGTAAGGTGAGCAGCTGGGTCCAGGGTGGTTGTTCTTAATGTTCATGGATGTAGTGTTGCGTTCGCGGTGAGTTAGAAAGTTAATCTTTCGCATTCGTGTAGTGTTAGTCACGATCGCGATGAAGGAAGAATTGGTCAATTTGAGTTTGTGCTTCGCGAATGCGAGGCTTTGACCACGTTCGCGAAGAAGGTTTTTGATGCCTGGGCGGAATGTTTAAATAGTCATTGTCCGCGATTTTGGGGCTAACTTTCACCAATTTCGGGCGATTTTGGAGCTTTTTGAGAGGATTTGAAGAGGGATTCAAGATATAACATCCGGAGGTAAGATTTTTGAATTCAATACTCGATTTTTATGTGAATTCTACCTAATTAATCATGAAAATTTATGCCTAGTATTGAAGAACTAGGGCTTGTAATTGGAGACCTAGAATTTGGATTTTGAGGGGTCGTTTGTTATTGTATTTTGATGTTTTTGATATGAATGAACTCGTAGGGAGATTAGGAATCTATTGCTGTAAATTATATCGAATTCGGAGACGTGGGACCGAGGGTCGGGTTTTAGTAATTTCGGGATTTATGCTATAAATTGATTATTTTCGCTTAGTCTTTGTTCCTAGGATATTTTGACGTCATAATTCTGATTTTGGATAGATCTGGCACGAGTGGAGGCCGATTCGAGGGGAAAAGGCATCACGGGCTAGAGTTGGATCGGATTGAGGTGAATAATGGGTGTAAATATTGTCATGAGGGTATGAAATCCCGGGTTGCAAATCTTTTTGCTATATTGAGGTGACACACACGCTTGATGATGAGTGTGGGATCGTGCACTGTTGGGTATTGTGACTTAGTCCATCCCGAATGGCTATTTTACCGCATATTTGACTGAAAACTATTTGCTATCATCATGTTTTGGGTTGAATGCCAACTATTTGAACTCTTTTTTTAATTTTCATAGAGTGTCCGAGTCTCTAAGAGCCCCGACTAATCCCGGGGGTACACAGGCCCTCGGCAAGGAGTTTCCTGCAAGTGCACCAAGGTTAATTAAGGTTTTATCCAGTCCGATAGCCTTCAAAAATTGTTTGCACCTAGTGGGATTCGAACTTGAGACCTTGAAAGGGAGCAAACCCTAAGGCTCAAGTCAATTGTCACCAGGCCAACCCCTGAGGGTTACCAACTATTTGAACTCTTAGGGGATTTTTATTGATATTCCCTCACTGTTTTGACCTTATACTTGAACTTAGTCATGCTATATTATATTTGTCGACATGTGATTTTTGACCCTCACCAAGATCTTTTATATATTAGCGTAAATATTTAGTTTAGGTTTAGTATCGCTCTCTTTACTTTATTTTATCTAAAAAAAAGTACAAAAATATTTTCCCTTATTCTAGCTAGTTGATATTTTGTCTAGTTAGTTTTGTTTTTGAAGAAAAAACAAAAATAGTCTTGGCATTTTATTTTCCAAAAAGAAATAAAATGAACAAAAAATATATCTTTTCTCCTAATCTTGATAAAATAGTATTTTCATTTAATTAGTATTTTGCCTCACCATTTTTACTTGATAGGAGTAGTAGTTTATTTTGTAGTTGTTTATCTTTTAAAATAAAATCACAAAAATAGTCTCGTTCTCGTTAGGATCTTAAAATAGGATTAATTTTTATCTTGCCTTTTCCTTATTTTTTAGTAGGATTAATTAATACTCTCCTGTTTAGTTTTTCTTGTAAATTGAGATTTTTTTTTTGTTATCTTATTAGTCTTCTCTTCTGTTATGAATTTTTCTTGCATTTTATCAAAAATTGAAAAAAAAAATTATATGTGCACATAATCATAAAATATTGTCAGACTTGCACAACAAAATTCACATGGGCAAAAGATTTCCTATCCTTTTCGTACACAAATGCAGTTACCAGAATAGAAATATTCCTTGCATATATTTATTCTTTTTGTCCCATATTTTTGGTATTCTGATCCACATGCACCTTTTCCATGGAATATCTTCTCATTCACTCCATACATGCATAGGATTCCCCCACGTCACATATTTTTTTATCTCTATCCAGTGCACACTCTCCTCACATGACCCAGTTTTGCTTGCTCCCCAATTCATCTCACTAGCTATATTAACACACACAAAATACAGAGGACACAGATAAGGGGATTAAAAAAAGAGAGATCTGGGGAAAAAAACGAAAAAAACCTGGGGGAAGACACAGAAGAAAACTACAACAGAGAAAATAAGGAACGGGAAATAGATCAGTGCGAAGTTGGGAATGGGAGGAAAAAGCAGAGTTTCATCCTCTTCTTCTCAAAAATAGTTTTACCCATATTCTATGGTAGCCAAAAACTAAGCAACCTCAACCAATGGGAACCCTTCAATACCACCCTACATACTCACGTACAGCGGAGACACACACAAGCACAGCGGCAACACAACACCTCACGGCAAATCTCCAAAATCATTTGCTATTTTCTCCATAGACCTGGACCTTAGAACTCTAGCGTTAAAAATCATTCTTCAAGGAATTACACAACAGCAAAGCTAGCAAATTCAGTAGTTGTAGCTTCCCCATTTCACTCCCAATACAATTCCAAACAATTACGAATTTCACATCCAAAAAATACGTCGGAGTTGATCCAAGTAATGCTCGGAGTTACGAGATTTTCCAATGAGTTTTCCATGTTTTAGTCGCGGTTCGATCGAAGCTCCAATCTATCGAGGTTCAATTTGTGCTCCAGAGATGGGTCATTTTATGCAAATCTAGAGCTTTGTTCCACTGTATGCAATATAACAGAAAAATTATCAATAAAGGACTGTTTTCATCTTTCCCTTCATTTTAGTTCCTCGTCTCTATTTTTGATCATATTTTATCCATGTTTTTACTCATTTTCTCTAATTCACTTGAATAGTTCTGAGTATAGTTTGTCGTTTGTTTGTATATGGTCATTATTGCTGAATATTATAGTGACTGCTTTGTTTGTCTGAATAGATTAAAAGTATATAACTTAAATCCCTCTTGTTTGTTATTCATCAATAGAAATGGGGCTTAAGTTGCTGAAGAGATAAGTTTTTTTGAAACGCAAAAGATTTTTCTATTTATTATCTTTATTAATTTATGGTCATGAAATCTTGTTTAAGTTCATTTATGAAGCTGAAAATAAGAAACTTTAAGAATTAGAGTTAGATGGATATAGTGCTTTAAATAAAATCAATAATGGGCCAAATGATTTTTTTAGCCTAACTCAACAAGAGCTATAGTGACTATAATCCTTGTAAATATACGTTGCTGGCCCATTTCGTTCTTTTAGCTCATAATAAATAATTGTTAAACATGTTACAAAATCGCTAGCATGTCTTAGGCACGTTCTTAATTCAATTTGTTATCGTGATTGCGTACACGTTCATGTGATGTGGTTACGATTTTAAAAAAATATACCGGAGTATGCATTCGCTCAACTTCGCCCAAATTTTCTTAATAATAATAAAGCGTTATTAATTGTGGACACGTTCACGTGACATAATTTTTGACGCGCCAAACAAGTGGGTACACGTACGCGAGACCCGTTTTAAGATAATTTCTTAATTTAAAAGCGGTAAAAGATAAATTTACATAGGTTCTAAAATTAGTAATTAAACAATTCGATTGAGCCAAGTATTATCAAAGCGACCGTACTGGAACTACGGAACTCGGGAATGCCTAACACCTTCTCCCAGGTTAATAGAATTCCTTACCCAGATTTCTGGTTCGCAGGTTGTATAACTGAGTCAATCTTTCCTCGATTCTGGATTTGAACCGGTGACTTGGGACACCATAAATTATCCCAAGTGACGACTCTGATCTTTTAATAATATAATCCCGTTTCGATTGTCACTTCAAGTGGAAAATAACTCCCTTTGTTATACCCCTTCCGGAGGTATAGTAAGTAAAAAAGGAGGTGTGACAGCTCTGGCGACTCTACTGGGGATAAGAACTCAGAATCTTCGATTTATGGTTCAAGAATTCGAGCTGATTAATGTGATATCGGACTTGGGCGTATGCCCAGTTCGGGTTTTGGATAACCCGGGAGCGTTTTGGCACCTATTGTGGAAGTTAGTATTTTGGAAGAAATTTCTTAAGTTTGGCATGGAGTGCATTTCAGTGTTATCGGTGTCTGTTTAGAATTTCGAGACTGGGAGTAGCTCCGTATGGTGATTCTGGAGTTGGGAGCGCGATCGGAAGTGAATTCGGAGGTCCGTAGGTCATTTTGAAGCCATTTGGCCAAAGATAGAAATTTGAAGGTTTTTGGGAAGTTTGACCGGAAGTGGACTTTTTGATATCGGGGTCAGAATCCGATTTCGGAAGTTGGAGTAGGTCTGCAATGTCAAATATGACTTGTGTGCAAAATTTAAGGTCAATCGGACGTGATTTGATAGGCTTAAGCATCAGAAATAGAAGTTGGAAAGTTCAAAGTTCATAAAGCTCAAATCGGGGTGTAATTCATGATTTTTGGCATTGTTTGATGTGATTTGAAGCTTCGAGTAAGTCTGTAATGTGTTATGGGATTGGTTGGTATGATTGGTTGGAGTCCGGGGGCCTCGGGTGGATTTCACGTGGTTAACGGATTGAAAAATTGATTTTTGGGAAAGCTGGTGTTGCCGGTTGCTGGTATTTCCGCTTCTGCGGAAATGGGACCGCAGAAGCGGTCCCGCAAAAGCGGCCCCGCAAAAGCGAGGAAGTAACCGCAGAAGCGGTTGGGAGTGAGGTGAGTTGGGACCGCAGAAGCGGTCAGGAAACCGCAGAAGCGATTCCGCTTAAGCGGAAATTAGACCGCATGAGTGGTCTAGCCAAATTTGGCCAGAACCGCATAAGCAGCCCAAAACCGCAAAAGCGGTGTCCGCAGAAGCGGTAATGGTACCGCAGAAACAGAAATGTCTGGAGGTAGAGGAGTTGTTTTAAGACGGATTTTGGTCATTTCTTCTTCGTTTCTTCATGGCCTGGGCGATTTTTGGGGAGCTTCAAGAGAGGATTTTTGTCGTCAATATTAAGGTAAGTTATTCCTACCTATTTTGAGTTAAATACATTAACTATGTATGAATTTTAGTATGAAAATGGGTAGAAAATTGAGGTTTTGGTGGGAAATGAAGAAAATTCTATTCTTGGAATTTAGCCACAATTTTGGGCATGGAATTTAGAGAAAATTATATATTTGAGTTTCTAACATCACGGATAACCTTTATCTTCGAGAAATTTTGGATTCCGGACACATGGGCCCGAGGGCATTTTTGTTAACTTTTCGTTCGAGTTTAGGAATTATTATAAATTGGGTTGTTAAGTATAATTGAGCATATATTAATGGATTTATATGATCGTTGGCTAGTTTTGGAGCATTGTGCGTTGATGCAAGTCTTCTGAAGAATGTAGAATGCCGATTGTGGATCTTCGGAACGAGGTGAGTCTCCTTTCTAATCTTGTGAGGGGGAATTTACCCCATAGGTGAAGTGATTGATTATGTGCTCCTATTTGTGGGGGCTACGTATGCACGAGGTGACGAGAGTCCGTGCGTCGCTACTATTATACTATTGTCCGGGTAGTTAGGACCCATCATCATGTTATACTTGAATTAATTATGAACCCATCGATGACTTGGATTGTTTAAATCACCTTTGATTAGTAAACGAATTTAAAAAGAGATTAAACATCATTTCCTGAATTGTTAAACAGAGAATTGGTTTTATTTGGATAATTATTCCCCGATAAAATTCTAATTGGATATCTGAGCGTGTATCTTATGTGTACCTGCGTCGCATGGATGATTCGCGAGCAGGGTGATTGTTTATTTTATGTTGACCGCATCGCATGGATGATTCGCGAGCGGGGTAATAGATCACATTAAATTAATACATGGATTTCCAAAAAGACTTAAGCTTCGTTTTCTCAAATTATTAAAGAGAATTGGCCTTTCTTGGATGATTACTCCATGTTGACTTCTTGACTGATTGTCTGTCTATGTGTGTTTATTTTGGAACGGGCCGAACGCCTCGGCAGATTAATAGATGCATCTATAGGCGCGCCGTTGACCCTCGGCAAGTGCACATTTATTTCTGTTGGATCGGGTCGTCGCCTCGGTATGATTTGCGCATGCTTGTATTGCTGCATGAACTTATTTAATTTGTTACATGCCTCACTATGGCTCGAGATCATTTTGTTAATAATGAAAAGAAATCTTGGAAATTTCCTATGAAAGAATTATGTGTTTACTTATTTCCTTTATCTGGATTAACATTATGTCTAAAAATATAAATCCACTGTTTAATATGTATATTAAGGATAAATAATCATTGGACTATTAGAGAGTGCCNTAGTTCCTTTCAGCCTTTGTATTTTAGTCCCTGTCCACCGTATTTCGGACTGAGGTTGTATTTTATTTTCTTTATCAGTAGTTGCTCATGTACTTGTGACACCGGGTTTTGGGGACGTATTTGGATTATTTGGAAATCTTAAAAGTTGTTTAAATATTTATTTATTTATTCGGAAGAATATACTGAGTCTTGTTTTAAATGTATAAAAGAAATATTTTTCAAAATTGTTATAACGAGAATTTAATTAAGTATTCTTATTGGCTTGCCTGGCAGAGGTGTCCGGCGCCACCACGACCCAGTGGATTTTGGGTCGTTACACAAACCTCATTGGTTCCGACGCATCATTTTCTTAAAAAAAATCCAAAAATATGTTTCTTTACTTCCTTCTTTAGAAAGTCTTTCTTTAGACCAAAATTTTCACACAAAAATATCCAAAAATATTTTTCTTTACTTCTTAGAGAAGTCCTTCTTTGAGACCCCAATTTTAAAAAAAAGAAATCCAAAAAAAATTCATTTAATTTCTTCTAAAAATTCAAAAAAAAAATTCATTCTTCTTTAGAAGTTTTTCTTTCAAAAATTGAAAAGAAAATTCAAGATTAAAAAGAATAATATTTTCTTTAGAAGTATTTCCTTCATAAATTCAAAATAAAAGTTCAAAAATCCAAAAATATTTTCTTTCTTCTTTAGAAATTTTTTCTTTCGAAATTCCAGAAAATAAAAAAAAAGTAGAAATTAAAAAAAAAAGAAAAAAATTATTTCTTCTTTAAGAAATCTTTCTTTGCAAAAATTCTGGAAAAAAAAATCAAAATCCAAAAATATTTTCTTTCTTCTTTATTAGTCTTTCTTTCGGAAATAAAAATAAGAATTAGTTTGTTTACTTTATTCATGATCTTCCCGAACTACGCAAGATCTGATTCATGTTCCCACATGATACGTAGGCAACCCACATCAGGTTCGATCGAACAATTAAAAACGAAAAACAAAAAAAGGAAAAAGGAAAATGGAAAAAAAAAAGGAAAAATAGAGAAAAAAAGAAACAAACAAAAAAAGAGAAAAAGGAAAAAGAAAAAGAGAGTGTTTGTTCTAACATGCCTGTCTTTTTTTGAAATAAAAGTTAGTTAAAGGTGGTCGGTTTGTTGGTTTGCAATGGCGAGTCACCAAGAACAATCGAAGATCCCGCAGAAATAAAAGCATTTTCTCAACCGAAGGAACAAGAACCACTATTTTTGATCCACCTAAGGCCACGAAAAGGCAAGTAGGCAAGTTGGTGCTAAAAATAGAGGCAACTTCTACAATTTTTGAGCAACAGGACATGCTCTTCTTGGATGATCTGTGATGATAGGGAGACATGAGAGTCATTTGGCGATGTAAGTACTGTGAAATTTCCATGTTTTCAATCCTGAAATCCGACAGCCAATATGAGAAACGGTTTGATCAAAAGTCAGAATTTGAGTACTGAATCCATAGCAATAAAAATGGTCAAATACCATAGTAATGCTAATGTGCAAGTCTGTGGCTAGATGTCGCTTAGCAACTGGAAAGTCACTCCTTTTTTAGACAGAGAGGAGTCATAGTAGCTTATTTTGTCATCTTTTCTTCTTCTTTTGGGTTATCGGACCCTGCTATCCTTCATTCAATAAAAAACAGCCAGTCATTTTGTGCATAATTCTTTCGACGCTAGTTTTAGTGACATGACATGTATGCAGAATTTTTGGCCAGATCTTAGAAAACTGATTTAGTCTTGAATTGGACAAATGATAAAGAAACACTTTTGAAAGTGAACGAAGACATGAAACATCGAAAAATGAGCATGAGCCAAGTTACATGGAACCAAAGTAGTCATGCTCATGAAAGTTAATAATCTCTACCTTTTGAATCATTTGAGAAGATTGGGCTTAATGGTAATCGGATGGGCTGAAGTCTGTTTAGCACTAAGAGATAAAAAGTATTTTTAATAGAAGGTGCATTCTAGACAACTTGAAATGGATCAGTTAGTGGCAAAATGCATCTTCTACATCAAGACAAAATCCAAGAAAAGTCACCCAAATTGACAAGGGTCATTCACGGCAAGGAAAATATTGCTCATACAGCTTTACACTGAAAATACCCAAGAAGACAGGCATGTTCATCAATGATGTGATCGGTAAAGGATATTATAATCAACGTTCTCGAGGCTGGAAAGCCCTTTTTTCTGCTATCCAAATACTTTATATCTTTCGCTACCCCTTTTGAGCATGTGCTGCCTTCCCCGGGTGATACAAAATGGTAATATTATAGTCCTTGAGTAACTCAAGCCACCTCCGCTGCCTCAAATTAAGATCCTTCTGTTTGAACAGATGCTGGAGGCTGCGATGATCAGTATACACCTCACAAGATACGCCATATAAGTAGTGCCTCCAAATATTTAAAGCATGAACTATAGCAGCCAACTCCAAATCATGCACAGGGTAGTTCTTCTCATGGGGCTTCAACTGAAGAGAAGCGTATGTAATAACTCTACCCTCCTACATCAACATACATCCGATCCCTACTCTCGAAGCATCACAATACACAGTTTAAGAACCTGAAGCTAATGGCAATACCAACACTGGAGCCGTGGTCAAAGCTGTTTTGAGCTTCTGAAAGCTCTCCTCGAAAACAACTCAAGTTTAAGGGAAATCGGGTCAAGTTCGGCAATCAAGCGCCCACCTAGAGAACAAGGGAAGACAAATCAAATTTCAAGGGAAAGTATTTTCGAAGGAAGACAACTCAAGTTTTAAAGGAAAGCAATTTCGAAGGAAGACAGTTCAAGTTTCAAGGAAAAATGGTTCAAGGTGCAAGGGAAAGCAGTGTCGAGTAATAAGAGAAGACGGTTTAGGTTCATCTATTAGGCGTCCACCTGGAAAAAAGGAAATTCAATTCAGAATGCAATTCAGGTTAGCAACAAAAAAGCTCGCGTCAAGAATGCAAGTCGGCAGTCCGAGATGATCAACAGAAGTTAATCACAATCCAGAATAAAAAGAAAAAAAAGAAAAGACAAGTAGTAAATCCAAATGCAGAAGTTAATGAAAGATGTGAGATGCTCAATACATGACTGAGTTCATAAGATCTGCATGTCCCTTCTTGGTTTGAAAAGCTGAAGAAGAATGAACTAGCACCTGCGGCTAACAAGCAACAAGATTCAGATCAAAGTCCGCATGAAGAACCAACCAAGACTCAAGATCAAGCTTCATAAGACTCATAGATAGGAATCTTGTAACTCGTAGTTGATAGGCTTAGTTAGTCTTTTGCATTTTTGATTTTTATGTAATAACGGGACAGTGGACCAGAGCCTCGGATGAAACCTCACTCGACTCTCATACTCTTCACACACTTCATCATCTCACTCACTTCTGAATTACACGTGGCATGATTCCTTTATAGTCAAGGATATGCAGGCAGCTCAGATATCAGGGCTCGGTCACATTCTCTTTTCTTTTAGCTTTTCGTCTCTTTAAATAGGGGTCGGGTCAAAAACCCGTCTAGTCGTTCTTTGTCTGAAAATACTTCGTATTTCCAGTCAAAGAGGGGCAGCTGTAGACATGTGATTTTTGACCATCCCCAAGATCTTTTATATGTTAGCGTAAATATTTAGTTTAGGTTTAGTATCGCTGTTTTTACTTTATTTTATCTAAAAAAAGTACAAAAGTATTTTTCCTTATTCTAGCTAGTTGATATTTTGTCTAGTTAGTTTTATTTTTGAAGAAAATATAAAAATAGTCTTGGCATTTTATTTTTCAAAAAGAAAGAAAATGAACAAAAAATATATCTTTTCTCCTAATCTTGATAAAATAGTATTTTCATGTAATTAGTATTTTGCCTCACTATTTTTACTTGACAGGAGTAGTAGTTTATTTTGTAGTTGTTTATCTTTTAAAATGAAATCACAAAAATTATCCCCGTTCTCGTTAGGATCTTAAAATAGGATTAATTTTTATCTTTCCTTTTCCTTATTTTGTAGTAGGATTAATTAATACTCTCCTGTTTAGTTTTTCTTGTAAATTGAGATTTTTTTTTTGTTATCTTATTAGTCTTCTCTTCCGTTATGAATTTTTCTTGCATTTTATCAAAAATTGATAAGAAAAAAAACATATGTCACATAATCATAAAATATGGTCAGACTTGCACAACAAAATTCACATGTGCAAAAGATTTCCTATCCTTTTCGTACACAAATGCAGTTACCAGAATAGGAATATTCCTTGTATATATTTATTCTTTTTGTCCCATATTTTTGGTATTCTGATCCACATGTACCTTCTTCATGAATTATCTTCTCGTTCACTCCATACATGCATAGGGTTCCCCCCACATCACATATTTTTTAATCTCTATCCAGTGCACACTCTCCTCACATGACCCAGCTTTGCTTACTCCCCAATTCATCTCACCAGCTATATTAACACACATAAAATACAGAGGACACAGATAAGGGAAGAACAAAAGAGAGATCTGGGGAAAAAACGGAAAAAACATGGAGGAAGACACGGAAGAAAACGACAACAGAGAAAAGAAGGAACATGAAATAGATCTGGGCGAAGTTGAGAATGGGAGGAAAAAGCAGAGTTTCATCATCTTCTTCTTAAAAATAGTTTTACCCATTTTCTATAATGGCCAAAAACTAAGCAACCTCAACCAATGGGAAACCTTCAACACCACCCTACATACTCGTGCACAACGGAGACACACACATGCACAGCGACAACATAACACCTCACGGCAAAGCTCCAAAATCAGTTGCTATTTTATCCATAGTCCTGGACCTTAGAACTCTAGCGTTACAACTCATTCTTCAAGGAATAACACAACAACAAAGCTAGCAAATTCAGCAGTTCTAGCTTCCCCATTTCGCTCCCAAAACAGTTCCAAAAAGTTTCGAATTTCACATCCAAAAAATACGTCGGAGTCCATCCAAGTAATGCTCGGAGTTACGAAATTTTCCAATGAGTTTTCCATGTTCTAGTCATGGTTCAATCGAAGCTTCAATCTATCGAGGTTCAGTTTGCGCTCCGGAGATGGGTCATTTTGTGCAAATCTAGAGCTTTGTACCACTGTATGCAATATAACAGAAAAATTATCAATAAAGGTCCGTTTTCATATTTCCCTTCATTTTAGTTCCTCGTCTCTATTTTTGATCATATTTTATCCATGTTTTTACTCGTTTTCTCTAATTCACTTGAATAGTTCTGAGTATAGTTTGTCCTTTGTTTGTATATAGTCATTATTGCTAAATTTTGTAGTGACTGCTTTGTTTGAATGAATAGATTAAAAGTCTATAACTTGAATCCCTCTTGTTTGTTATTCATCAATATAAATGAGGCTTAAGTTGCTGAAGAGATTAGTTTTTTTGAAACGCAAAAGATTTTTATATTTATTATCTTTATTAATTTATGTTCTTGATATCTTGTTTAAGTTCGTTTATGAAGCTGAAAATAAGAAACTTTAAGAACTAGAGTAAGATGGATATAGTGCTTTAAATAAGATCAATAATGGGCCAAATAATTTTTTTAGCCTAATTCAACAAGAGCTATAGTGACTCTAATCCTTATAAATATACGTTGCTGGCCCATTTCGTTCTTTTAGTTCATAATAAATAATTGCTAAACATGTTACAAAATCGCTAGCATGTCATAGGCACGTTCTTAATTTAATTTGTGATCGTGATTGCGTACACGTTCACGTGATGTGATTACTATTTTTAAAAAAATATACCGGAGTATGCGTTCGCGCAACTTTGCCCAAATTTTCTTAATAATAATAAAGCGTTATTAATTGTGGACACGTTCGCATGATATGATTTTTGAAGTGCCAAACAAGTGGGTACATGTACGATTGACCCGTTTCAAGATAATTTTCTTAATTTAAAAGCGGTAAAAGGTAAATTCACATAGGTTCTAAAATTAGTAATTAAACAATTCGATTGGGCCAAGTATTATCAAACTGACCGTACTAGAACCACGGAACTCGAGAATGCCCAACACCTTCTTTCGGGTAACAGAATTCCTTACCCGAACTTGGGACACAATAAATTATCCCAAGTGGCGCCTCTGATCTTTTAATAATATAATCCCTTTTCGATTGTCACTTCAATTTGAAAATAACTCCCTTTATTATACCCCTTCCGGGGGTGTAGTAAGTAAAAAAGGAGGTGTGACAATATTATTTTTCGTAACTCAGCCGTGTTTGCTCTGTTTTAACACTTAAATAATATTTTAGGATGAGCACTATGTTTTCTTGTTGCCTGAGTAGCTGTGAGATTCTGACTGAGTAAGGTTGAGGGCCTATGTTGTGAGGAAAACACAGATTATGATTATGAGGCCGAGGGCCTGATATGTGTACGCCATGAGGTGGCTTGTTGATATGAGGCGGAGAGCCTAGCGATTATGTCACGAGATGAATTGATATCGCGCTTGGGCTGTAAGGGGCCCCTCCAGGAGTCTGTACACCCCCAGTGAGCACGGGTACCCATTGTAATGTGAGATGTAGCCCGAGGGGTTGGTATTGTTACTGAGATATTGCCCGAGGGGCGGATTTGTTGACATTGTGCCCAATGGCGATCCTTTGTGTGTTTATCTTTCCTATTTAACTGTCATTTACTTGATTAATTGTTAAAAAGGTATTTTTATTAAGTTTGAACTGAACTAAAGTGACTTTGCAGAATTTCACTGTTTTCATGACTTTTTACTGGCTTTTACTGCTTCCTTATAGCCTGTGATATGCTTTATGTGATTTCTTATTTCTCAGTCTTTATTTATTATTATTACTCACTGAGTTGGAGTACTCACTTTACTCCCTGCACCCCGTGTGCAGATTCAGGCACTATTGATCCTGCTTGAAAGGGTTGAGAGCATCGGGCAGATTTCGGAGTTCACGAGGTAGCTGCTCGGCGTTCGCAACCCCGTGCTTCTCCCCCCTTTATCTCATTTCCTTTCGCTTGCTAGTTATTCTTTAATAGCTTGGTAGACTCTTTATACTTGTAGTATATTGATAGATGCTCATGACTAGTGACACCCCTGTATCGGGCTGTGTTGATTTTATTTCCACAAATTGTACTGTCCACTGCTATTTTTGGGATTTTTATCATGCTTAAGACTTAATACTTATTATTTTAATTGCTTAAATCAATATGGGAATGTGTCGGCTGGCCTTGTCTTCACGAGTGGCGCCATCACGACCGGTCCAGGTTTACGATCATGAAACAAAATATCAAGCCAAATCGTCCCATATGCGCCAATGAGTAATTTCTTGATTGATGTACCACTCGGAAGCAATTCCGGTAAGACTTTCTTCAAAATAGGGCATTAACATCTCCTCTTTTCCACCAGCACCCTTGAGTTGGTTACAATATCATTTCAGGTGAGTGTTCGGATCTCCGTGCCCGTTATACTTTTCAAATTTTGGCATCTTAAAGCTTGCTGGGAAATGGACATGGTAAAACATACACAGGTTAGAGTATAAGACACTTTTTTGGCCACTCAGACCTTGCATGTTTTTCAAACCTTGTTCTAGGCTCTTCACCTTCTGAGACATTTCCTCCTGCTCGGGATTCTTGATAAACTTTTCTTTCCCCACCGAAAAATCATATTGAGGAGGTTGAGTAAGTGAGTATGGGTTCACATATGTTATTTCTGGTTGAAATTGTGGACCCTGAAAGGTGAACATTGGAGGCTCAATATATAGCCTGGTAAAGTTGGTAGTGCTATGGTGCAGACTGGTGCTGCAGAGAACATTGCTCGCGATGCCTTTGAGGACAACGCCTGGGGGCAAACCACAGAAGGCATTCCGAGACCGCTAAATGACATTAGAGGGTACCCGCATTGGATGAATGGGTTGGGCACAGGGGCATTGATATCCTCACCTGAACTGGGAATCAATTTAAGGAACCCCGGGATTGCGTTTGGCGGTTTCCTACTATTAGACCAGGTGTCCCACATTTCCAATATATAGAAACGCAACGTCTTATTCTTTTCACCAGATGCTGATTCTGGTTGTGGAATAGCTAGTGCTAGGCGATCCTCTAGATCAATAACTGGTAGATGACTTTCGGAGGACATAAGAACCTTTCCTTTGGATCTTGTGAAGTAAGGACGGGAACCAGATTACCAAAAAAATCAACCACCTGAACAGAACCTGGCTAATTTGCACACCCGAGAACCTTGTCAGTTTTAAGACGCTTAACAGATAAAAAATCGCACGTTAGGACCTAAACAGTTAAACGATTCTCCACCATGTCTTTCAACGGTTGCATATTTCATCCCCGTCTTAAACTTACCCTTTTTTTACTCTGTACCTCTTTTCTTTTATTTTTGCCTCTCTTTAATAACTCTTGATTTTCTCATTTTGTTCCTGACACTCTTTCATTTTTAGCAGTCTCTTTTTCTCTTTTTGTTTTTGTCACTCTTTTTTTTTCTTTTCTTTTTGTCACTTTTTTCTTTCATTTTCACTCAATTTTTTCTTTCTCTTTTTTTCAGTTCATTTTTCACTCAACTTATTTTATGGCTATGATCGAATCCGATGGGGATTTCTGATGTATCATGACACTGCATGAACCAAATCATTACGTAGTTCAGGAAAATCAAGAATAGAGTAAACAAACAGATTCACTTTTTTTTAAATAACACTCAGACCATGAAAGCGTTTAAAAACAAAATATATATTTTTTGCATTTATTTATTTTTTGGAATTTTGCGAAAGAAAGTATTCTAAGAAGAAATAAAATATTTTTGATTTTTTTTCTTTAGAATTTTAGGGAAAAGACTTCTAAAAAGAAGGTAAAAAACATCAATTTTTGAGTTTTCTTTATAATTTTCGAAAGCAAACTTGTGAAGAAAAGCAAAAATATTTTTGGACTTCCACTTTTCAATCATATGACATTCGCGAAAGTAGACTTTTAGAGAATAAAAAGATTTTTCTTCTTTTTGATTTTTTTGAATGAAAGACTTCAAAAAAAGAAGAAAAATATTCCTGGGTCATAAAAAATCTCTTTTTTTTTTAATTTAATTGGGATTTTCTAAGAAAAGTCTCCTAAAGAAGGAATTAAAGGAAAATATTTTTGAAGTTTTTAAAATTGGGTCTGGAATTGATGAAGTATGCCTATGTATCTCACATCCGGTGAGAATCAGACCCGCGATATTCGGTCAGTTTTGACGGAATAAAGGAGATATGACTTTTTGAAAACGTTGGCTTATTTTCTTTCTCTCTTTTTTTAACATTTCGACAGAGTTTCAGAATTTTTCGAATACCTACCTCTCACTTTTTTTTTTGATTTTTTTCCCTATTCTAGATACAGGTCAACATGCAAGCCAAAACAAACAGTTGCACAAGTAGCACGTAAGATGCATCAGGATGGTCTTTTCATTTGGGGTACACCTGTCCTAGGCGGACCCAAACCCTGTGTTGAGTCCCCCAAATCAAATGCACGTGATGCAGATAAACGTTCCTACTAGGGATCCGACATGAGGCTATGTCATTCTAGGTTTAAACCTGGGGGTGTGTTCTTGACATGGCTTACCCAAGCGGACAGCTCGAGTCGGGGTGTGGGCAACGTACCGGAAGCATGAAAGTCTACCCGACCTAGTTACTTAACCAGCCTCGTTCTATTTTGTATGACCTCTAACAGAAAAGTGGGCCACGTGTACGTGTGCACCATATTTTTAGAAAACTACAGAAGGGAAGAGTAAGAAGGCAGTTTTAATACAGTTCAAATAATATCAAAGCGGTGAATGAGCGGCAATTAGCACATTAGGCTCAAATATGTAAAATCAGATAAGAAATAAAACCAAGTATAACAGGTATTCTAAGCTCGAATTTTGAACCCTGAACTAGAGATTCTGTGTTCATGTCCCCAGTAGAGTCGCCAGAGCTGTCATACCTCCTTTTTCCTAAAGGGATAGGGAGTTTTTGACATTAATCGAAATGAGATCATTTATTTATTTAGAGTCGTCACTTGGAATATTTATGATGTCCCAAGTCACAGGTATATTTTAAAATCCATAGTCGAGGAAATTGACTCTATTTTTGGTTTGCGAATACAGTGACCAGCTACAGAATTTTGTTAACCTGGGGAAAGGTGTTAGGCATTCCTAGATTTCGTGATTTTAGTACGGTCGCTTTAATCATAACTGACTCAATTAATTTGTTTAATTACGTTTTTTAGAACCTGTGTGCTTTTATTTTGTACCGCTTTTAATTATGGCATTTATGGATTTAATCTTTGAAACATATTACATGTGCATAAATCCGTCTTGTTTGGGACGTTAAATCATGTCACTTGTACGTGTACACAATTAGTCGCGCTTTATTAATTTAAGATTAATTAGTCAAAGTTGCGCGAACGCGTATCTTGATTAATTTTGAAAATCATAATTATTTGATGCGAACGTTTACACAATCATGATAATTTATTGATAAGCGCGCCTAAAGAACTCTAACGATGTTCATTATTCTTCCTAATCTTTGATATTATTTTGAAGGCCATATTTATGGAATATGGGAATTGTAGGAGCAAAATTAAGGCTTATTTGGAGATTGTTTATTACACTAACATGCCTATTGAAAATTTCAAACACGAGCAGTTTCTTCAAAGTAACAAGGTATAGATACAGAGCCAAGTTCTTAGGCTCTAAATAGATAAACCATAGGATATGGAGAAGAGCATCAATCTCTCTGATAAATAAGGATCATGGGACATACATATGTATTTATTTAAGGTCTTTAACAAAGAAAGCAAACATAGGATCAAGCATGGAGGGCTTCCGGTCAGTATCATTTATTTAATATAAGAAGCGTTTCAATAACAACAAAAACCAGCAAAATCGAGTCAAAATCGTATTTAATAGAAGTAGTCCGTAGAAAATCAACACCAACAGTAACCTCCATAGTTAGGGAAATCCACATCCACACATATGGATGAACATGAAGCAACTTTAACAAAAATAGAGGCAGTAAACATTTGGCACAAATTGAAGTCGTCAATGAGCAAATCATAGAAAAATGTTTCAACAATAAAAATAAAGCATAGAAGTATAAAAAATCGTAGTGGCAACACCACTACGACGCCATTGAATGGATGAACGGCAAACAAAGCAAGACAACAACAATCATCCAAGCGCCAAAACATGCAAATCAAACACCATGGACACGAATAAAGCATTTAACAAAGAATACATGTGTCACGACCTCAACCCGGTCATGATGGCACCCAGCACACTACTAGACAAGCCCGACCATTTATAACAATAACCCCATTAATTCAACAGATGAAGATAAATGCCATTTAAGTCAATGCCTAAAATACTGATAATAATGCGGAAAAATCTAATAAATACCAATACAGACTAACATGGACCCGGTGTCACGAACATGAGCCTCTAAAATATAGAGTAACATCCTACTACAAAGTCTGCCTAAAAGCTGATAATGCGAAAATAAAAGGATAGGGATACAAGGAGAATCAATGGCTGCGAACGCCCTGTAGCTACCTCAAATACTCCGGGAATAAGAACTCTGGAAAGCTGGTCAAAGCTCACTCACCCTGTGAATGCCTTGGATCTGCACACAAGATGCAGGGAGTAAAGTGAGTACTCCAACCCAGTGAGTAATAAACATAACTACAGTCTGAAAGTAAGAAAACGCAGAAAATGCACAAAGTAATCTATATCTAGCAGTTTAGATCAATATCAGTGAAACGGTAATCGACAAGTAATACAGTCAAGGAATAATGCATGAAAAGATGCAACACATATAACGGTACACTTTAGTACCCGCTACGGAGTGAAGCCCGCTCCACTTATTTAACGTCGACAGCGCTCACTGGGGCGTATACAGACTCTGGAGGGGCTCCTACAGCCCAAGCGCAATATCAGCCATATCGTGGCATCAAACAGGCTCTCGGCCTCAATATCAATATATATATATATATCATCGCTGCGGCGTGTAGCCCGATCCATATCAAAGGAAAACATCCTCACTATCGGGTCCTCGACCCATCTCAGTCAAATAAATTCACAGCCAATCGGGCATGACATACTATAGGGATCTCAGCCTTCATATCCTTTTCCATTTAATATTCATGTATAAACACAGTTATTATATTATTTTTAACAGTTGAAAGCATGACGGAGAGTATATGTTATGCACACAAGTCAGGAAAACACATAAGGATCACCTAAGGATTCTACAGGTCAGCACGAGGCCCCAAACACGGCAATAAGCCCAACTCACAGTGATAAAGTATGCGTCTCAATCGCCAATATAATAGAAATTAACACTCGGGATGGACCAAGTCTCAATCCCCAACAGTAAAAGACCCCGCACTCATTGTGGAATGCGTGTCACGCCTCAATATAGCATTACGATGTGAAAGTCCGAGGTTTCAAACCCTCAGAGCAGCATTTACATCTGTTACTCACCTCTAGCCGGCCAAAGACTAGCTCACAGTGCCCTTTCCTCTCAAATCGACATCCTCGCGCGTCGAATCTTGGCTATACATTACATTAGGCTAAGGGAATATAACTCAATCGAAAAGACTCGAAAAATACCGAAAATCATGAAATTTGCAAAACCTGAGCCCCAGGCCCACTTCTCGAAAGTCAGAAATTTTTACACCAAAATGTTCCTTATCTCACCACGAGTCTATACATGTAAAATTTACCAAAATCGGGGTCCAAATGCTCCCTCAAATCCCAATTTCTCATTCAAAAACTCAAGCCCTAGTTCTTCCCCTTTTAATAAAATTCCATGAATTTAGGTGTTGAAATCACAATTAGATGAAGTTTCTAGGCCATAGGACTTACCTCCAATTGATTCCTAGTGAAAACCCTCTTAAAATATCGTGAAAAGCTCCCAAGGTCGCTTAACAATGGTGGAAAATAAACTTGGCTCGCGGATGAAATATTATTAAAACCCTTCTGCCCAGCTGACGAATCCTTCTTCGCGAACGCGATGGCCCTCTCACGTTCACAATGGCCAAAAATCCACTGGGCCACTTTTACTCTACGTGAATGCGGAGCCCGTCCTGCGAACGCGATGCTCTGCCTGGCCCAACTACGCGAAGGCGTACCCCTGGTCGCGAACGCGAAGAGCAATGACCAGGGACCCCCAAACTCCCTCTATGCAAACGCGGGGTCCCAACCGCGAACGCGAAGACCAACGGCCTCAGACCTACGCGAACGCGGCCTATGCCTCGCGAACGCGAAGGCCAAAATTGGCCTGCAACTGCTGTGAAAAATCTGCAACTCCTCAACTCCTCGAAACTCTCCATTAGCTTTCCGAGTTCACCTCGAGGCCCCCGGGACCTCAACCAAAAGTACAGATATGATCTACTACCTTATTCAAACTTGCTCGAACAATCATAACATTACCGCTAGCACCAAAATCATCAAATTTCACCAAATTAAAGCCTAAGTTTATCAAATTCTTCCGAAACTCACATTCGATCAAAAACCCAACCTAAACACCTCCGATTCAACTAAAATTTTGCACACATCACAAATAGCCTAACGAAGCTACTGCAACTCACAGAATTCCATTCCGACCCTCGGATCAAAATCTCACCTATCAACCGGATATCGCCAAAATGCTAACTTCGCCAATTCAAGCTTAATTCTACATCGAACCTCCAAAATTACTTCCGATTGCGCTCCTAAGCCTCAAATCATCCCCCGAAGCTAACCGAATCGTCGGAAATCACATCCGAGCCCTCTAACTCATAAGTCAATTTCCGGTTGACTTTTCCAAACCAACCTTCCCTTAAAGAGACTAATTGCCCCATTTCCTACCAAATCCAATCCGAATCAACTCAAACTCATCCAACACACATAATAAATCATGAAGAAGCAATAAACGGGGAAAACGGGACGGGAACACATGAGACGACGGGTCGGGTCGTCACATCCTCCCCAACTAAAACAAATGCTCGTCCTCGAGGGGGTCAAGAAACATACCTGAAGTCTCAAATAAGTGAGGGTATCTGCTCCGCATCTCCTGCTCGGTCTCCCAAGTAGCCTCCTCCACGGGCCGACCTCTCCAATGTACCTTCACCGAAGCTATATCCTTCGATCTCAATTTTCGAACCTGACGACCCAAAATAGCCACTAGCTCTACATCATATGTCAAATCCTCGTCCAACTAAACTGTGCTGAAGTCCAAGACATGAGATGGGTCCCCAACATATTTTCGGAGCATGGAAACATGGAATACCGGATGAGCGCCCGACAAGCTGGGTGGCAAAGCAAGCATATAGACCACCTCCCCAATCTTCCTAAGCACCTCAAAAGGTCCGATGAATCGCGGACTCAGGTTCCCCTTCTTTCCAAACCTCATCACACCCTTCATGGGTGAAACCTTCAACAAGACCTTCTCACCCACCGAGTAAGATACATCTCGAACCTTCCGATCCGCATAACTCTTCTGATGCGACTGAGCTCCGAAGTCTCTCCTGAATCACCTTCACTCTCTCTAAGGCATCCTGGACCGAATATGTCCCCAGCAACCTAGCCTCGCCGGGCTCAAACCAACCGACCGGCGATCTACACCGTCTCCCATATAAGGCCTCACACGGTGCCATCTGAATGCTAGACTGATAGTTGTTGTTGTAGGCAAACTCTGCAAAAGGTAGAAACTCATCCCAAGAACCTCCGAAATCAATCACACAGGCACTTAACATGTCCTCTAATATTTGAATGGTACGCTCGGACTGTCCATCCGTCTGAGGATGAAACGCTGTGATCAGCTCTACCTGCGTACCCAACTCTCGCTGAAAAGTCCTCCAGAACTGGAAAGTAAACCGAGTGCCTCTATCCGAGATAATAGTAACTGGAACCCCATGCAATCGGACAATCTCACGAATAAAGATCCCTGCCAGCCACTTTGAAAAATATGTAGTACACACTGGAATGAAATGCGCAGACTTGGTCAGCCGATCCACAACCACCCATATCGAGTCGAACTTCTTCAAAGTCCGAGGAAGACCACTCACGAAATCCATAGTAACTCTCTCCCATTCCACTCAGGAATAGCCATCTGCTGAAGCAAACCGCCCGGTCTCTAATGCTCATATTTTACTTACTGACAATTGAGACATCGAGCCACACTCCCACAATGTCCTTCTTCATTCTCCTCCACCAGTAGTGCTGTCTCAAGTCCTGATACATCTTTGCGGCACCCGTATGGATGGAATACCGCGAACTGTGGGCCTTCTCAAGAATCAAATCTCTAAGCCCATCCACATTGGGCACACAAATCCGGCCCCGCATCCTCAACACACCATCATCACCTATAGTCACATCTCTAGCATCTCCATGTTGAACTTTGTCCCTGAGGACAAGCAAATGCGGATCATCATACTGGCGCTCTCTGATGCGATCATACAAGGAAGACCGAGAAACCACGCAAGCCAATACCCGACTGGGCTCTGAAATGTCTAGTCTCACCAACCGATTGGCCAAAGCCTGAACATCAACTGGAAAGGGCCTCTCCCCAACTGGGATATACGCCAAACTCCCCATACTAACTACCTTTCGGCTCAAAGCATCGGCCACCACATTAGCCTTTCCCGGATGATACAAAATGGTAATATCATAGTCCTTAAGCAACTCAAGCCACCTCCGCTACCTCAAATAAGATCATTTTGTTTGAATAAATGATGAAGACTGCGATGATCGGTGAATAACTCACAAGATACTCCATATAGATAGTGCCTTGAAATCTTCAAGGCATGAACTATAGCAGCCAATTCTAAGTCATGAACATGGTAGTTCTTCTCATGGGGCTTCAACTAACGAGAAGCATAAGCAATCACTCTACTCTCCTGCATCAATACACAGCCAATCCCGACTCTCGAAGAATCACAATAAATGGTGTAAGAACCTGAAGCTGATGGCAAGACCAATACTGGAGCTGTGGTCAAAGCTGTCTTGAGCTTCTGAAAGCTCTCCTACCACTCGTCCGACCATACAGACGGAGAACCCTTCTGCGTCAACTTGGTCAAGGGCGAGGCAATAGATGAGAAACCCTAGACGAACCGACGATAATAACCCGCCAAACCGAGGAAGCTACGAATCTCTGTGGCTGAGGAAGGTCTAGGCCAACTCTGAACCGCCACAATCTTCTTTGGATCGACCTGAATACCATCACTAGACACCACGTGTCCCAAGAAGGCCACGAAACTAAGCCAAAACTCACACTTGGAGAACTTAGCATACAACTGCTCCTCCCTCAAGCTCTGTAATACAAATCGCAAATGCTCCGCATGCTCCTCCTGACTACGTGAGTATACCAAAATATCATCAATGAATACAATAACAAACGAATCCAGATACGACCGAAATACAATGTTCATCAGATGCATGAACGCTGCCGGGGCATTGGTCAGCCCGAAAGACATAACCAGAAACTCATAGTGACCATATCTATTCCTGAAGGCCGTCTTAAGAATGTCTGAATCCTTGATCTTCAACTGGTGATAGCCCGAACGGAGATCAATCTTAGAGAACACTCTCGCTCCCTGAAGCTGGTCGAATAAATCATCGATGCGAGGTAGGGGATACTTGTTCTTCACTGTTACTTTGTTCAACTGCCTGTAGTCAATGCACATTCTCATTGTGCCATCTTTCTTCTTCACAAATAACACAGGTGCACCCCACAGTGACACACAAGGCCGAATAAACTCCTTTTCTAGGAAGTTCTGAAGCTGATCTTTCAATTATTTTAACTCCGCTAGTGCCATACAATACGGCGGAATGGAAATGGGATTGGTGCCCGGCATCAGGTCAATACCAAAATCAATGACCTTGTCCGGGGCATACCCAGCAGGTCTGCAGGAAATACATCAGGGAAATCCCTCATAACGGGAACAGAATCTATACTGGGAGCCTCAGCTCCAACATCACGCACGAAGGCCAAATATGATAGACAACCCTTCCCAACCATACGCTGGGCTTTCAAGAAAGATATAACCCTACTAGGTACATAGTCATACCATGCCACTCGATCCTCGGAACAACCGGCATAGCCAAGGTGACTGTCTTTGCATGACAGTCTAGAATAGCATGACACGGAGATAACCAGACCATGCCCAGAATAACATCAAAGTCTACCATGCTCAAAAGCAATAAATCAACTCGGGTCTCCAGACCCCCAATAGTAACAAGACATGACTGATACACATGGTCCACAACAATAGTATCACCCACCGGGTAGATACGTGCACAGGTAAAGCAAGACACCCCCGGGTCGTACCCAAATGATGAGAAAAATATGATGACACATAAGAATAAGTAGAACCAGGATTAAATAGGACAGAGGTATCTCTGTGGCAGACTGAAATAATACCTATGAGTAACAGCATCTGATGCAAGGGCATCTGTCCTGCCTGGGATAGAATAAAATCTAGCCTGGCCGCCGCCGCCTGATCGGCCCCCGCCCCTAGGGCGACCCCTAGTTGCCTGGCCTCTGCCCTTCTCTGACTGGGCTGGTGCTGAAGAAACCGGAGTAGAAGACGAGGGCTGATCCCTCTGCTGAGACTGACTACCACGATGTCGAGGACACTGCCTCCTCATATGGCTAAACTCGCCACACTCGAAACAAATACTAGATGCTGGAGAAGGGGACTGAAGGGAACCCCTCGCACCAGAATGACCAGCCGATGCGCTCTACGCAGAAGAACCCTGAGCTGAAGGGGCATATGATGAGCTCTGAGCTGGGAGGGCACCAAGCGAAGACTGGCCCTGCTGGAACCCCTGATGACCACGGCATGAAGACGCCTCACAATACTCGGGACGAGCCGACTGTTGAGGCCTGAAAGAACGACCTCTGCTCTGCTGAACCTGGCCCCTAGACGGAGCACCACTGAAGCTACCCGATCCACGAGGCCTCTTGGCCTCCCTCTCCTTTCTCTCCTGACGGCGAGCCGTCTCAATATCACGAGCAATATCCACTGCATCCTCAAAGGTATCAGAATCCTCTCTCGGGTCATCAAAATACGGACGGGATAAATAAGTCCGTCCACAAACCTCCTAATCCTCTCCCGATCAGTCGGGACCATCCATGGAGCATAACGAGCCAACTCCGAAAATCTCACCTCATACTGTGACACAGTCATATCTCCCTGATGAAGCCACTCAAACTATCTCTGTATCTCCTCCCTCTGAGACTGCGGTACCCACTTCTCCAGGAAGAGAGTGGAAAACTCCTGCCATGACAAAGGCGCTGCACCCACCGGCCTACGTCACTCATATGCCTCCCACCAAGTGAAGGCTGCTCCAGAAAACTGAAAAGTAGTAAATGATACCCCGCTCGACTCCTAGATCCCTGCTATCTGAAGCATACGTTGACATTTGTTGAGAAAACCCTGGGCATCCTCGCCCGGAACACCACTGAAAGTAGGAGGTGAGAGCCTACTGAACCTCTCAAGACGACACTGCTCATCGTCTTGCATAGCTGAAATCACATCATCCTGAACCGGTGCAACCGGCTGAACTGGGGCAACCTGCTGAATTGGTGGTGCCTCTGGTGTCTGCAAACCCTGCACTACTTGCTCAGACGTGCGAGCAGCGGGGGTCTGATTACCTCCCCCGGCCTGCGAAGTAGCTGCTGCAGTAGTGGCTGAGACTTCTTGAGACAGGCCAGTGCAAACTCATAGAATCTGAGCTAGGGCCTCCAAAAGACCCGGAATCACAATAGGCACAGCTGGTGCCTGAACAGGTGCTGCTGAAGTCTCTACAGTTGGAGCCTGATCCTGAGCCGGGGCAACTGATGGGTCAATAGGTGCTTCCCCCTCGGCTCTGCCTCGACCACGATCGCGTCCACGACCTCTGGTGGCCTCAGTAGGTGGTACAGGTGGCCGTTCGCCACGTTCGGTAGCACGGGTTCTCGCCATCTGCGAGAGAATAGGATAACAAAATTTAGTTCTCGGATCAACAAAGTCGCACGATAAGAATTCCAAGAATATGAAGTTTCCTAAAGGTTCTGCAACCTCTCGAGGATAAGTACAGATGTCTCCGTACCGATCTGCGAGACTCTACTAAACCGGCTCATGACTCGCGAGACCAAGTAACCTAGGCTCTAATACCAACTTGTCATGACCCCAACCCGGTCATGATGGCACCCAGCACACTACTAGGAAAGCCCGACCATTTATAACAATAACCCTATTAATTCAACAGATGAAGATAAATGCCATTTAAGTCAAGGACTAAAATATTGATAATAATGCGGAAAAATCTAACAAATACCAATACAGCCCAACATGGACCCCGTGTCACGAACATGAGCCTCTAAAATACAGTGTAACATCCTACTACAAAGTCTGCCTAAAAGTTGATAATGGGGAAATAAAAGGATAGGGATAGAAGGGAGAATCAACAGCTGCGAAAGCCCTGCAGCTACATCAAATACTCCCGGAATAAGAACTCTAATAGGCTGGTCAAAGCTCACTCAGCCTGTGAATGCCCTGGATCTACACACAAGGTGCAATGAGTAAAGTGAGTACTTCGACCCAGTGAGTAATAAACATAACTATAGTTTGAAAGTAAGAAAACGCAGAAAATGCACAAAGTAGTTTATATCTAGCAGTTTAGATCAATATCAGTGAAACGGTAATCGACAAGTAATACAGTCAAGGAATAATGCATGAAAAGATGCAACACATATAACGGTACACTCTAGTACCTGCTGCGGCGTGAAGCCCGCTCAATTTATTTAACGTCGACGGCGCTCACTGGGGTGTATACAGACTCCGAAGGGGCTCCTACAGACCAAGCGCAATATCAGCCATATCGTGGTATCAAACAGGCTCTCGACCTCAATATCAATATATATATATATATATATATATATATATCATCACTGCGGCGTGCAGCCCGATCCATATCAAAGGAAAACATCCTCACTATCAGGTCCTCAACCCATCTCAGTCAAATAAATTCACAGCCAATCGGGCATGACATACTATAGGGATCTCAGCCTTCATATCCTTTTCCATTTAATATTCATGTATAAACACAGTTATTATATTGTTTTTAACAGTTAAAAGCATGACTGAGAGTATATGTTATGCACACAAGTGAGGAAAACACATAAGGATCCCCTAAGGATTCTATAGGTCGGCACGAGGCCCTAAACACGGCAATAAGCCCAACTCATAGTTATAAAGTATGCGTCTCAATCGCCAATATAATAGAAATTAACACTCGGGATGGACCAAGTCTCAATCCCCAACAGTAAATGATCCCGCACTCATCGTGGAATGCGTGTCACGCCTCAATATAGCTTTACGATGTGAAAGTTCGGGGTTTCAAACCCACAGAGCACCATTTACATCTATTACTCACCTCTAGCCGGCCAAAAACTAGCTCGCAATACCTTTCCTCTCAAATCGACCTCCTCGCGCGTCGAATCTTGGCCAAAACCACAACGAATACATTACAATAGGCTAAGGGAATATAACCCAATTGAAAAGACTCGAAAAATACCAAAAATCACGAAATTTGCAAAACCCGAGCCCCGGACCCACTTCTCGAAAGTCAAAAATTTTTGCACCAAAATGTTCCTTATCTCGCCACGAGTCTATACATGTAAAATTTACCAAAATCGGAGTCCAAATGCTCCCTCAAATCCCAATTTCTCATTCAAAAACCCAAGCCCTTGTTCTTCCCTTTTTAATCAAATTCCATGAATTTAGGCGTTGAAATCACAATTAGATGATGTCTCTAGGCCATAGGACTTACCTCCAATTGATTCCCAGTCAAAACCCTCTTAAAATATCGTCAAAAGCTCCCAAGGTCGCTTAACAATGGTGGAAAATAAACTTGGCTCGCGGATGAAATATTATTAAAACCTTTCTGCCCAGCTGACGAATCCTTCTTCGCGAACGCGATGTCCCTCTTACGTTCGCGATGGCCAAAAATCCACTGGGCCACTTTTACTCTACGCGAACGCGGAGCCCATCCCGCGAACGCGATGCTCTGCCTGGACCAACTACGCGTATGCGTACCCCTGGTCGCGAACGCGAAGAGCAATGACCATGGGCCCCCAAACTCCCTCTACACGAACATGGGGTCCCAATCGCGAACGCAAAGAACAACGGCCTCAGACCTACGCGAACGCGGCCTATGCCTCGCGAACGCGAAGGCCAAAATTGGCCTGCAACTGCTGTGAAAAATCTGCAACTCCTCAACTCCTCGAAACTCTCAGTTAGCTATTCGAATTCACCCCGAGGCCCCTGGGACCTTAACCAAAAGTACAGATATGATCTACTATCTTATTCAAACTTGATCGAACCATCAAAACATTACCGCTAACATCAAAATCATCAAATTTCACCAAATCAAAGCCTAAGTTTATCAAATTCTTTCGAAACTCACATTCGATCAAAAACTCGACCTAACCACCTCTGATTCAACTAAAATTTTGCACACACATCACAAATCACCTAACGAAGCTACTGCAACTCTTGAAATTTCAATCCGACCCTCGGATCAAATTCTCACCTATCAACCGGATATCGCCAAAATGCTAACTTCGCCAATTCAAGTCTAATTCTACACCGAACCTCCAAAGTTACTTTCGATTGCGCTCCTAAGCCTCAACTCATCCCCCGAAGCTAAACGAATCATCGAAAATCACATCCGATCCCTCTAACTCATAAGTCAACTTCCGGTTGACTTTTCCAAACTAACCTTCCCTTAAAGAGACTAATTGCCCCACTTCCTACCAAATCCAATCCGAATCAACTCAAACTCATCCAATACACATAATAAATCATGAAGAACCAATAAACGGGGAAAACAAGATGGGAACACATGAGACGATGGGTCGGGTTGTCACAACATGAAACTTAACTAAAATTGATTCAAGACATTCAGTTACAAAACTCTCTCAAGACTTTGAAACACCACCGGTGTCTCTAAATGCCACCAACACTCAACTCCTTAGCAATTCCCCCCAAACCACCGGATATCAACCCCATCACCATCCCTATGGAAGGCAAATCCATGACAAAGGAACCTATCTCTTTTAAGGATAATCTCTTTAACAAAGAGATGAGCCTGAATATATATCTAATCTATGATTCACCACCTCAACAAAAAGTCCCAATAGACTTCCACTATGGCACAGTGATCCCAAGCGAACCATCAATTACCTCCCACGAGTATAACATCTCAGTACCTATTACGAATGAAGATAAACAAAGAATCTACCTTCCATGGAGGTACTCTTTAATCGTTAAGTTACAAGGGAAGAGAATTGCACATGATCTGTTGAAAAAGATGTTAATAGATCTTTGGAAACTATCAGAAAACTTCCCACTAATTGACCTAGGGGAGGACTACTATATTGTTCGATTCATTAAAGAAGAGAACATGGCTAATGTATTCCAAAAAGGCCCATGGTTTATCTATAGTCACTTCCTCTCAGTCCAACGATAGATTCCAAATTTTGTAGCATCTAAACAACACAATCTATTACTGCAATCTGGATTCGACTTACCCAACTTCTCACTGAATTTTACGACAAGGAAATACTACAAAAAGTAGGAAGCTCGATAGGAAGACTCCTAAAAGTTGATGCTTGTACGTCGGCAGCCCTCCGAGGGAGATATGCTCGTCTATGTGTGGAACTCCCTCTAAACAAACCTGTCACCCCGTTCCTCTTTATAGGATCTCACAAAAAACATATCCACTATGAAGGTGACAAATTACTATGTATAACATGTGGTCACCTAGGCCATGTAACAACTCAGTGCAATCAACCCAAGACCATCCAAAGGCAGGAACCACTCAACAAGGATCTAGAAACAATCCAATCCGGGCAAACCAAGTTGGAAGGACTATGGAAAACTGTCCCTTTCAAAAGAAATAAACAAAGAGATCTCCCAAGAAGAATGTAACGACCCGACCGATCGTTTTGAGCCCTAGCACGCCATTCAGCAGTCTGAGGCCATGAGCAGCTTCATTTCAGGTATTGTGACTTGTACGTGTGGCCGAAATTGAATTTCGGGAAGTTCGGGATTGATTTGGGAAGAGAATTCTCATTTCGGAAGCTTAAAGTTGAAAGAATCAACTAGGATTAGAAATTTGAGTAAACAACCTCAGAATCGGGATCTGAAGGTTCCAGCAGGTTTGTATGATGATTTCGGACTAGGGCGTATGCCCGGATCGGATTTTGGGTGACCCGGGAGCGTTTTGGCGCCTACTATGGAAGTTGGCATTTTGGAAGAAAATTTTATAAGTTTGGTTTGAAGTGCATTTCAGTGTTATCAATGTCCGTTTGGAATTCCGAGATTGGGAGTAGCTCTGTATGGTGATTCTAGAGTTGGGAGCGCAATTGGAAGTGAATTCGGAGGCCCGTGGGTCATTTTGAATCCATTTGGCTAAAGATAGAAATTTGAAGGTTTTTAAGAAGTTTGACCGGAAGTGGACTTTTTGATATCGGGGTCGGAATCCGATTCCGGAAGTTGGAGTAGGTCCTAATGTCAAATATGATTTGTGTGCAAAATTCGAGGTAAATCAGACATGATTTGATAGGTTTAAACATCAGAAGTAGAAGTTGGAAAGTTCAAAGTTCATAAAGCTTGAATCGAGGTATAATTCACGGTTTTAGCGTTGTTTGATATGATTTGAGGCCTCGAGCAAGTCTGTAATGTGTTTTGGGATTGGTTGGTCGTTTTGGTTGAGGTCCCGGGGGCCTCGGTTGGATTCCGGGTGGTTAAAGGATTGAAAAATGGAATTTGGGAAGACTGAAGGTTGCTGCTTCTGTCATAACCGCATCTGCGGTTCTTGGACCGCAGATGCGGTCGAAATCTCATAGAAGCGGAAAGGGGTCAGGCCTAAGGAAACCGCAGAAGCGGCCCAGGGACCGCAGAAGCGGTTCCGCTTAAGCGGTCCAGCCCCTCTTGCCTAAAGCCGCAGAAGCGGCCATCAACCGCAGAAGCGGTATCCGCAAAAATGGAAAATGCACCGCAGAAGCGAAATACCTAGAGGCAGCAAGGTTGTTTTAAATCGTGATTTGAGTTCATTTCTCTCATTTTTCATGGCTTGGGGCGATTTTGAGGAGTTTCAAGAGAGGATTTTCGTCATCAATAATAAGGTAAGTTATCCCCACCTATTATGAGTTAAATACATCAATTATATATAGATTTTAGCATGTAAATGGGTAGAAAATTGAGGGTTAGAGGAAAACCTAGAAAATTATATTCCAGGAATTTAGCCATGATTTTGAGTATGGAATTAAGAGAAAATCATATATTTGAGTTCGTGAATTCATGGGTAAACTTTATCTTCGAGAAATTTCAGATTCCGGGCATGTGGGCCAGAGGGCATTTTTGTCAACTTTTCATTCGGGGTTAAGAATTGTTACAACTTAGGTTGTAAAGTTTAATTGAGCATATATTAATGGATTTGTATAACCATTGGCTAGTTTTGGAGCAATGTGCGTTGTTTCAAGCCTTCAAAAGAATATAGAATGCCGGCTATGAGTCTTTGAAGCAAGGTGAGTCTCATTTCTAACCTTGTAAGAGGGAAATATCTCCATAGGTGTAATAATTGATTATGTGCTCCTATTTTGGGGGCTACGTACGCACGAGGTGATGAAAGTCCATGCGTAGCTACTATTATGCTAGTGTTCGGGTAGTTAGGACCCATAAGCATGTTATACTTGGATTATTTATGAACCCATTGATAACTTGAATTGTTTAAATCATCTTGGATTGGTAAAGGAATTTAAAAAGAGATTAAACATCATTTTTCCTAAATTGTTAAAAAGAGAAATTGTCTTATTTGGATAAATACCCCCGATGAATTCTTGATTGGCTACTTGAGCATGTATTTTATGTGTACCTGCGTCGCATGCATGATTCGCGAGCAGGGTATTTGTTTATTTATGGAACATGCCAAACGGCTCGGCAAATTAAATAGATGCATCTATGGTTCGAGCCGTTCGACCCTCGACAATGCACATTTTACATTCCTGTTGGATCGGGCCATCGCCTCGGTGTGATTTGCGCATGTTATTTTTCGTTTGGGAATTTTAAATGTGAAATTTGCCTTTGTACCTTGATATAAATTGATAAGATAATAAAGAATAAACCTTGGAAAACCTTGATTAATTGTTGAAGGTGTTTACTTGCCTTCTGGCTTCGTGAATTAGAACTACTATATAAATCCATGATCTTTCCTCACATTTCTAGGATATTTATAATCGACCTCTAGTAAGTGTCGAAGTTGACTGTCTCGTCTCTACTTCTTTGAGATTAGGCGGGATACTCATTGAGTACACTTTGTTTACATACTCATACTACACTTCTGTGCATTTTTGTTGCACAGGTATATGTATTCCTAGCAGCCTACTGAGCGTAGCAGCGCAGATGATTCTAGGAATAGGTGAGCTACATTATTCACGGCGACCCGCAGCTAGTGTAGTTCCTTTCAGCATTTTGTATTTTATTTCCTGTCCACTGTATTTCAGAAAGATGTTGTATTTTATTTACCTTATCAGTACTTGCTCATGCACTTGTGACACAGGGTTCTGGGATGGTTTTCGAAAGATTTGTACTTATCATTATTATTTAATTTGAATTGAAGTAGAGATTGTTTTAATTATGAGAAATGGAAGGAAAAATCCTAGATTTTCAAAGGTATTAAAAGAGAATTTATTTGATAATTTAGTTGGCTTGCCTGACAGAGGTGTCCGCCACCACCACGACCCTTAGTGGATTTTGGATCGTGACAACATGGTATCAGAGCACTAGGTTCCTGTCGGTCTCACGGGTCATGAGCAAGTCTAGTAGAGTCTCGCGGATCGGTACGGAGACGTCTGTACTTATTCTCGGGAGGCTACAGGGCTGTTAGGAGTACTTCCCTTCTTGATTTCCTTATCGTGCAGTTCAATTCCTTTGAGGCTTATGCCTTTGATTTCTTCCTGCTCAATCTTACGTAAACGCTTGTTATAAATCAAAAGTTGAAGAATTGAAATAGCACTACAAATGTGGTGCGGGATGATTCTCCCGGTATAGTTGATTTGACTATTATGGTCGCCTTATGGAAGGATATTCTATTACTTAAGATCAGTAACAGAACTTCTAAGAGCCTTGAGGCTAGGCACATGTTGCTATAATGCTTATGAGCGATTATTCCGCAGTGTTGTTGTGATATTAGGGTGTTTGCCCACGTGTCGGGGCAGTGAATGAATTGAAGGGAGGTTTACTTAGTGTGTAACCAAAAGGATTGAGTATTTTATTCCCGACAAGGGAAAGACAATCGAACTAAGGATGGTCAGATGTGGACTGGTGGAAGTAATGAAACATGGTAATTGCAAGCGTGGTGGAGTTCTCCTCTATATGGGGGTGCTGTTGTCCTAATTGAACGCTTGAAGTTTGTCAGTGTTATGATCTGCTACAATTCGCCTTGGGACAAGATATTGTGAAATAGTATTGGAGATACAACTATCATACTGAATTGTATCAGTACTAGGAACATTGCCATTTTAGTAAATGGCACTACAACCTTTTTCTTTGCACCAAGTAGGGGTATCAGACAAGGCTGCCCCCTATCTCCATTTATATTCATTTGTGCATGGAAATGCTATCTCGACTAATCTGTCACCAAGTTGATATCAATCTTTGGGACCCCATTAGACTAAGCAACCATAACGCTAGCATATCTCACTTGTTTTTTGCTGATGATATTTCCCTGATGTAAAAGCTGATAAAAGAAACATTCAAACCAACAAAGAATGCCATAATATTTTTTTCAATATGTCTGGTCAAAAGATCAATAGGGGAAATCAAAGATTTTGTTCTCTCAAAACTGTCCTATTCAAGATACCAAAGAAATTGCATAAGGATTTAATATCAATATAGCCAATAAATTTGGTAACTACTTGGGGTTTCCAATCCTTAAGAATGCTCCCAAAGCAAAAGACTACCAATACATTATTGAGAAAATGAGGGCCAAACTTGAAAATTGAAAAACCAATTTTCTAAACATAGCTGGTAGGACTACCTTAGCCCTTGCTACCCTCAATTCTATTCCAAATCATGCTATGCAATACACATTTCTCCCAAAAAAACCCTTAAGCTTATTGATCAAATCCAAAGGAGTTTTGTTTGGAGCACTACATCAAATCAAAAAAAACTTCATCATATTAATTGGAACACCGTTACCAAGCCTAAAACTCTAGGAGGTCTAGGAATAAAAGATACCCTTTCAAAGAATAAAGTTTTACTCGGTAGTCTGTCTTGGAGACTCATTAACAGTACCTCATAACCCTGGGCAAACCTTCTAATACGCAAATACTGCAAAAAAAATATCAAACACACCTCCTTCATTTGAAAAAGTGTTGTTACTAGCTGGAAAATTTGTAACCAAGGTATTCAATAGCTTCCAGGAAAAAGCTCTAATCTTAACAGTTGGGAGACCCAATGGATTCCTCAACTCCCAACTCTTAGAGTTAGCATTGAGGGCCATCTAAATAAAAAAGAAGCTAAACTTCCTATCAAGAGATTATACCACAAAGGAAGACGGAATTTTCAGGAAACTTCCTTTACTATCCCTTCCTCAATCATGGACAAAATTAATTCTATCCCCTTACCCCTCCAAAGCATAGATAAACCCCTTTGGAGTGTCAGCCCAAACAGGATATTCAACACAAAATCTTGCTACAACATACTAATCCAAAGGGACATTATTAACCAAGACTTTGAGTGGATATGGAAACTACCTTGTCCTAACAAAATAAGATATTTCTTTTGGCAAATCCTTCACAATAAGATTCCTTGCCGTTCAGATCTCCATCACATTGGAATCAATATAAACCCCAATTGCCCCAGTTGCAAAAACCTAGAGGAAACCATCACTCATATTTTCCTCACATGTCCCATTGTCTCAACCATATGGGGACAGTTCAATATCAGAACTATGAACACTGATCCGGACAAACACTGGCTAACCAATCTAAGAGACATAAACCAAATTCCCCTGAAAATTCCTTAGAACAATCTCCTACCTTTCCTTCTATGGGGAATCTGGATCAATAGAAACAACAACATTATCAATAACACTCACTATTCCCCTAGTATGAAAGACATCTCTAACCTAGCCTCTAAATTCCTCTTTTTCAATGCCCCTGGCACAACAACAGTGGATAAACACAACATCAATATAAAATTGTATCCCCCACAACACGACTGGTATAAACTAAACACGGACGGTGCTTTTAAACAAGAAGGCAATAAATCTGGTATTGGGGGAGTGTTCCATAACAATAAAGGAAGATGGATATTAGGTTATCAGAAAATGGATAAGGCTATATCATCTCTGCATGCAGAACTTCAGGCAATCCATGAAGGCATGAAAATAGCAACCCACTACAACTTATTTCTACTAGAAATCGAAACAGACTCCACTGATGCTATCCATGCACTTAATAATGATTATTTTGTTATGATTCATGCATGCAGGTTATTGATACTCCAGCGGAACGACCTGTCCCTACGGCATAACTTCCGGGAAGGGAACCAAGTAACTCATCTTTTGGCAAGAGATGCAAGTAGAGACACTTTTTGGCAACCATGCTAGACGTCAGCAAAACTACATCCAACACCACCTCATTTTGTTAACGATCAACTTGCTAAAGATCTGGATGTTGTTTACTTTTCCAAGAAGTCACTAGATATTATGGCTTGTAATAGACTAATACCCCTAGGCAACCAGAATGTCACAAACATTGGGCTACCGAGTCGTGACAAGTTGCTTTCGCAGATCTTATGTACTAAGTACAATCTTTAATTCTTTTATAATATAAATATCCATATTATAAAAAAAAAGCAAAGAATACATGAGATCAATTATAATGTTGAAACAATAAGGAAATAGAAAACGAACCTTTATTAGCTTTCAAAGTATACAAGAAAAGCACGCTGAAGAAGCTGTCACACCTCCTTTTTTCCTACCCCCGGAAAGGTATTAACGGAGTTTTTTTCAATTAAAGTAAGAATCGAAACGAAATTATTTATTAGATTCAGAATCGTTGCTTGGGATAATTTATAGTGTCCCAAGTCATCGGTTAAAATCCTGAATCGAGGAAGGTTGACTCTATTCACGATCTGCGAATACAGAAATCCGGATAAGGAATTTTGTTAATCCGGAAGAAGGTATTAGGTACTCCCAAGTTCCGTATTTCTAGCACAGTCGCTCTGATCATACTTGGCTTATTAAAATTGCTTCATTATTGATTTAGAACCTATGTGCATTTGCCTCTTTTAATCAGGAAATTATCTTGAAACGATTGACACGTGCGTGTACCCATTTGTTTGGCGAGTCAAAAATCATGTCAGGCGAACGTGTCCACAATTAGTAACACTTTATAATTATAAAGAAAATTTGGCCGAAGTTGCGCGAATGTATACTCCGATTTTATTTTTTTAGAAATCGTAATCATGTCACGCGAACGTGTCCACGACCGCGATAGTATATTAAACGTGCCTAAAGCAAACTACGAACATTTGTTATTTTATATCTAAATTATGAAATTAATACGAGGGCCATGTATGATTAAATGGTGGATGACACACCTCGGACTATATGAACTAAATTTAATTAGTGGCCTATTAAAATAATTTTTTCATTAAGAAAGTTTGTTTGAAGTTGCGCGAACGCATACTCCGAATTGGTTTTTAGAATCGTAATCGTATCGCGCGAACTTGTACACAATTACGACAATATATTAAATCGCCTTTTCATCGCTCGTTAGGACCAATTCAATAGTAATACAAAATACTATTCTAAAATAAGGAAAGAATTATCAAAATTTCCGGGTAATCAAAAGTTGTGTACACGGAATGAAGTATGTTATAACACGAAAAGGATATGTAACAAACAAAAAGAAACACGGCTCTAATATGATTCAACATATTTGTACCATATCATAAAAATGGTTAGGCACTAAGAAAATAAGGCACTATTTGTTGTTTTGACTGACACAATTAAACGATATAAAGGTTAGTACTATAAATTTGCTTTCTTTTTTAAAAGATCAACACTAAAAGCAGAGACCAACTTTTAAAAGTAGGAGCAATTAATGAATGAAAATAAATAAAAAATAAAAAATACGTTGTACTGATCTGCAAATCACATTACATTAGAACAGACAAATATTACAAGGTGATATGAAAGCATTACGTGGGAAAATTTTATTTTGTCTCTCGTACAACTGACACTAGTTGTATGAGATATTTTTTTTATCTCACAAGTTTGTGGATCCAAATTTTTATAGACCCAAAAGTATAAAATAGGGATCAACAAATTTATAAAATAAAAAGGAACCTCACACAACTAATGTAAATTGTGTGAGACACAAAATAAAACTTCTCCGATATTTGTGTAGGACCATAAAAGCACCCGACATGGAGTGTAATAGTGAATATCCTCTGTCAAAAAACAGTAAAGTAAAAACAAATAAGGGGAGCAAAAGCTGAGTTACCTTTTTTTAGCACTGGTGGGAATAGCGGCAAACCATAAACCACGCCGGCGACCTCGATGGCCGACCCTACTGACTCAAACTCCCTCAGAATGACAGAAACATAGACGGAACTGAAACGGAAACCATAAACAACGACCACTGACAACCTTAAAGCTCGCCGAAATTTGAACGAAAAATTATGAGATGAACCAGGCGCATTTCCCGGCGAATCTGGGCGAGAAACGAGACGCTCTTTTTCTTTCTGATTTCTGATCGAATTTCGGACTATTTTTCGAGGCTTCTTCGAAATTATTTAAAGGCTAGTTTTACTGGGAGTTGTCAGCTCATTTTGGAGCTCTATTCGGCTGCTTCCAGGGAGTTTAGGGGGGTATGAGAGTGGTCGCCAGCTGGGGTTGTTTGGGTGTCAGCGGAGTGTCTTAATGAAGAAGCAACAGGCTCCTTAGGGTCTTCAGCATTTGGATTTTTTGTTCTGGTTGCTTTTCATCTGAAGAAAATGATGGCTTTGGGGGGGGGGGGTTCTATCTATGTTCAGTGTGTAGAGTCTAGTTTTTCTCCATTTTTTTTCGTTCCTCGGTCTCTTAGGTACCTTTTTTTTATTTATTCGTTACTCACAAGAAGAGTCTAGAAGGTCCCTAGGGTTAGTTTGATGGGTATTGGGTATTGGGTATTGGATTTAATGGGCTTGAGAATTATGGGTTATGTCCAAGAATTAGGTATAAAAATGGGTTGCCCGAACCCAAGTTTTATTCTTTCCCCACGAACGAGATTAAAATATGATCTCATTTATTAATTAATCGTACTTAAGTAAAATAACCATTAAAATAATACTGACCGTTAAAACAAAACTATTTTTTGTATTTTTCAAGATTAAAAATGATTATAAAATATTAATGAAACTATTTTTTTATAATTTTTGTTTTCTTGTAATAAAATAAAGTAAAAGAGTAAAATTTAGTTAAGATATATAAGGCCTAATTTAAATATTTACATGCTAAAATATAAAAAAAATTTTGGGGAGGGTCAAAATTCACATGTCTACAAAAGCTAACATCGAACAAACCCACTAAGAAGAGACCACGTCAGAACCTCGAAACTCGTCGGGAAAAGCTCATTGGAAAACTTCAACTAGAACCCGACCAAAAATGCTATATTTTTGTGATGACCCAAAGGGTCATTTTTTGTTTTAGAAACCAAATCTGGGCTTCGAGGCCTTGAAAACCTTATTTTCTTTCTCTTCGATTTGCGTGGGCAATTCGAGCGTATTTTCGGAAAGCTTTTATGTGAAATTTAAGAAAAAAATATTGAATCTGGCCTTTGAAATTGATTAAAGTTGACTTCGATTAATTTTTTGATAAATGAACCCGGACCTGTAATTTGGCAGTCCCGTAGGGTCTTGTAGAAAAATATGGGACATGGGCGTATATGCGAAATCGAATTCTGAGATCCCTAGCCCGAGAAATGAATTTTTGAAGAAAATTATTTGTTGGAAAATATAAGGATTTTTAGAAATGGAATAGTATGTGATCTCATTGGTATCAGGCCCGTATTTTTGTCTAGCAGCCCAATACAGGTCCGTTATAGTATTTATACCTTATATGTGAAATTTGGTAAAAAAACGAAAGAGTTTTGATATAATTCGGACCCTTGGTTGAGAAAATAGAAATTTTGAACTATCTTGAGAATTTTAGGAGTTTTGGTGTTAAATTCATTGTGTAATATGTTATTTTGGCGATTTAATGCACGATCAACTCCGTATGATATTTTTAGACTTGTGTGCATGTTTTGTTTGGAGCCCCGAGGCCTCAGGTGAGTTTTGGATTGGCCACAGAGTGTTTTGGACTTAGGAGAAACTGTTGCACATTCAGTTCTAACGTTGGCCTCTGATCTCGCAATTGCGAGACCAGAGTTCACAATTGCGACGTCTGACAGTATCGTATCTGCGAGCCTCCCACCGCAAATGTGAAGAGTAGATGGACCAAAAGTCTTCGCATTTGCGAAGTAACGCTGGGAGGGGACTGGTCGTAAATGCGACCACTTAGTCGCATTTGCGAAGGATAAGGTTTGCAATTGCGACCTTTCCTTCGCATTTCCGAAGGAAACAGAAATGTGAGGGGTTTGCATTTGCGATACTTTCCTTGCATTTTCCAGCTTTGCAAATGCGAATCTTAGGTCGCAAATACGACAGCTATAACGGAGTAAAAAGGGTCTTGGACGGGATTTTGCATTCATTCTTCGAAATTTCAAAACCTAAACTACAAGAAGCAATTTTTCTAGAGCAAGTTCTTCCTCAAATCACAGGTAAATGATTCTTAACTCAATTTCTTCAATCTATTTCATCTTTTTACATAATTTTATCTCAAAATCTAGAGTTTTTCATGGGAAATTGGATGTTCTTGGGTAGAATAAAGAAATTTCGAAATTTTGGGATTTGAACCTGAAATTGAGGTTGTATTTCAAAATCAATTGAATATTTGGGTTCGTGGGTGAATGGATAATCAGGTCTTGGTCCGAACTTTGAGTTTTGATCAAGGGGGCCCAGGGTCAGTTTTTGACTTTTGAGGAAAAATATTGGGAAATCTACTTATGTATTAGAACTGGTTTATTTAGCTTTAATTGATGTTAATTAGCTAATTATGCATATATTCGGGTGGTTTGGAAGTGGAAACCAAAGAAAAAGCGGTATTTGAGGCTTGAGTTTTGCCGTGGAATCGATGTAAGTATTTGGTCTAATATTAACTTGAGTGAATAGGTATTGATGTCTTATTTGCTACGTGTTAGTATTGAGTTTGACGTATAGGTGTGGTGACGGGTATCTATACTTTGATGTTGAGCATGCAAGTAAGTATTATATTGTAACCGTTGTGTCTCTTATCACGTACTCTTCATGCTTAAATTGATGATTCTCTATGTTGAGCAAGTTTTACGATATTTTTGGGTATTTGATCATTGTTGAGTATTGACTTAAGTTACGACTTACTATGTTAAGTTAACTGTGGAAATGAGATTGGTTATTGTTGATTCCCTTGCCGAGATGTTATTGTTTCTTCTGTTTGGGTGAGGAAGAGTGTAAACCATAAAGGGTGATATAGTACAAGAAATTTTAAGTAAGTGTTAATACACAAAGGGTGATGTCGTGCCGATATTGTGAGATTTAATGCACGAAGGGTGATGTCGTGCCATGATTATGAGAGTTAATGTACGAAGGATGATGCCGTATCGTTTTTGTTGTTTCTTATGGTGAGGATGAGAGTAAAAGCACGAAGGGTGATGCTGTGCTCGTGTTACTATTTCATTATTCTTGTTGGTTAAAACATTGTTTACTTTACTTCTCTATTGAATTACTGTCAGAATTTGATATTCTCCGCAGCATATTTCCTCTTCCTATCTTTATCTGCTACTTTTCTATTATTTTGTTCTGCTCGTATATGATTTAACTACACAGGTTTATATGATTATCGTGTCCTACCCTCGTCTCTACTCCACCGAGGTTAGGCTCGACACTTAGCAGTAGATGGGATCGGTTTAACTGATACTGCACTCTGCACTTTTTGTGATGATTTCGGTGTCGGACCTTGTGAGTAGGTTTGAACGTGATGCCTTTAGTCCAGGGAGACCCAAGATAGATCTGTTAGCGTTCGCAGAGCCTGGAGTCCCCTCCCTCTATTTTTGTTTTTTTTTCTTGTCTCTTTCTATTTTGAGAACAGATGTACTTCTTTCAGAATAATATTTTTAGAATTTCTTAGACGTTCGTGGATTGTGACGCGAGATCATTGGGGTAGATATGTATTAGAGATGTTGAATTGCTATATCAATTCCGCGTTCTATATTTGTTTGGGTTTAGTTATTATTTGTTTCTGTGTGATTAATAATAAAGGTGGTAAAACTATAACTGTTGGCTTGACTAGCTTTCAAGAGTAGGCGCCATCACGATTCTCGACGCTGGGTAATCCGGGTCGTGATAGTTTTAGGTGCAAACGGGACTGCTCTAAGGTGTGGTGTAATGTAGTTATTTGGCTAGTTTTTGAGATGATTTTCGGAGCTAAAAATGGTGGTGTAACTCATGTGTTTTCATGGAGTTTTGGGGTTGTTTCGAGGTCGGATTTGGCACCTAATTGCATCAGATTTCAGCTGCATTTTTGGGTTTGTTCTTGCGAAGAGAGATGACACAGAAGGAGCAGGGAATGAAGAAAGAAGAAAGGGAGGGGCCAGCTATGGCTGTTGGTGGCAGGCCAGCGAAAAAGATGGAGGAAAGGGGGGCTGCTTCTGAACTCTTCAGTTGTGATATGAGGGTGATGGTAGAGTTGGAAGAAGGTGGTGAGCTCTTTGGGATATGAGGGCGATGGGTGGTGAAGAAGAGGAGTGGAGTGAGTCGCTGGTGTTTTCTTGAGGGTGGCCGCCGTTTTTCTTTTTATTTTTCTCCAAGTGATCGAAGAGATCGAGGAATTAAAAGGGGGCGAGTTGATGTCTTAGGTTTTTCTCTTATCCTTTTGAATTAGGTTTTAATGAGATCAGGAAAAAGGCACAACGAAAATGGTTTGGGTGGAGAGACGGGCTAGTCCGAAATTGGCATTAAATTAGGCTTCTTTTTAAGGTCTGAAAGTTTATGCCTTAGAGCCTTGATTCTACCTTCTAAAGTAATACTAGATATACGATCAAATGCAAAATCACTCGTTAATCTAAATTACAATATAGAACTATTTTTTTATATTTTCAAAGATTATATTCAAATAAAATTAAAGAAAAATAAGTAAAAATTTAAATTCTAAAAAATAACTTTTAAAATTTGCGCGGGTCAAAAATTATACTATTCCATCAGGCCTGAGGCTAAGGCCATCGATGCAGTTATCACAGGTACGGTTTCAGTTTGTAGTAGAGATGCTTCAGTTCTGTTTGATCCAGGGTCTACATACTGCTGTGTGTCATCTTATTTTTGCCCTATATCTAGTTGTGCCTTGTGATTCTTTGAGTGCTTCTGTGTATCTGTCCACGCTAGTAAGGGATTCTATTATTGTAGACTATGTCTATCGTTCGTGAATGGTTGGTATTGGGGGTCTTGAGACCTCCTACTCCTCTATATGGTTGACTTCTATGTTATTTTGGGGATGGATTGGTTGTCACCTTACCATGCTATATTGGACTGTCATGACAAGTCTGTGACCTTAGCCGTGACGGGTTTGACTCAATTGGAGTGGAGAGGGATTCCTGGTCATTCTATCAGTAGGGTTATCTCATATATGAAGGCTCGGTGTATGGTCGAGAAGGGGTGTTTAGCTTACTTGGCATATGTTCGTGATTCTAGTGCTGAGGTTCCTTCTATGGATTTCGTTTTAGTTGTTCGGGAGTTCCAGAGGTATTTTCTGCAGACCTGCCGGGGATACCACCCGACAGGGATATCGACTTTTTTTATTGATTTGGCTTCGGGCACTGATCGGTGCAAACTCAACCCTTAGGAAGAGTGGGCACTAATTACTTTTACCCAATAGCGGTATCGGGGTCAATATCCACAGGGAGCTAGATTTGGGAGTCGAGTATTTGTGAAGTCTAGAAATGTGTTTTGGCTTCTAATTTTGCTTCTATCATTTTTGGTTTTTCTTTTTGTTTATCAACTAAATCTATCAACTACAGTTGTAAACTAAATTTTGCTAAGTAATGATGCTAGTTGTATCCAATAAGAGAAAAGCACTAGGGTCATAGCACTCACCTAGGTGACTAATTAACGGGTATAGAATTCTAATACAAGGATGATAATTAAGGGGAATATGGATAACCGTTGCACTTTAACACTCACTCTCACACCTCTCGGTAGAGAGAGTGATTTTGCCCAATTGACTCTCTCGAGACCAATTGGGTAGGCTAATTTGCCCAAGCAACTTTAAGGATCAAGTTGGGTAGTTACTCTCTCAAGGTTGAACCCGTTACTTGGGACTACCATTCTCATGGGTCCATCCCAAATCCTTGTTGGGTTAATTGTGAGGTCATATACTCTCTTTCTCAAGAAGAGTCAAGACCCACTAAGCTAGACTTAGTGTTTGCAACCACCAAATCTAAGTGAAAGTATACAATCAACCCAAATACCAAACACCCAACATCATCCAAGCATTAAGCAAAAACACCCATTAATTACCCACACTAGGGTTGAGCTATAACCCTAGCTAATAGGTTTAGCTAGACATAGAAGAAGTAGAAATAGAAGAAATACTGGAAGAAATTAACATAATCATTAACTACAAGCTTAATCTACTTGAATCCACGTTAATTACAAGAGAAAATTGCTTAAAGTAAGCTAATATAAAGTGTCTCGTGCTCAGCTGCTAAAATAGATTACCAAACTTGACCTAAAAAAGTAAAATGTTCTATTTATACTCCACAGGTAAAACCGAACAAAAATACCCCTGAGGGTCTGACGCGGACCGCATAGAAATGACATGCGGCCGCGTAGGGCAACTGGTCTTTAGATTTGTGCTTCTGGACTTGGGGATGCAGACCGCATAGAAATGTCACGCGGCCGCATAGGTTGAGTCAAGCGGACCGCATGGAAATGGTGCGCGTTCGCACAGGTTGAGTCATGCGGACCGCGTGGAAATGGTGCGCGACCGCACTGATTTGGTGTGCGGCCACGTGGGACTTTGCCTTGAATTACTGAGCCTTTGATCTCTCATCATTGCGGACGTTGTGGAAATGGATGCGGTCCGCGTGGATTTTCTTCACTTTTGCTGATTCTCTGAACTTTCCTATGCGGCCGCGTGGCAAAGCAGTGCGGACCGCGTAGGTTAAGCTTGAACTTGGTAGCTTTCAGAACCTTCCTATGCAGCCGCACATCAAAACAGTGCGGTCCGCGCAGGTCTCCTATTTCCCACTTTCAATCATCTTTTGTCGCTTGGCAGA